>DWAJ01001430.1:0-22415 GCA_018238005.1 Eurema mandarina | reverse complement strand
GAGCTATCAGCTGTTACGTGTCAATGACCGCATGACCCTATGACAATGCATTTCATTGAAAAAGTTACTGCTGTCTCTGTCATTAGAATTCGAAAAGTGATGTAACACTTTTGTTTTGATTTTCATACTATCGATTTTATTGATGAATTAATGAAATAAAAAATCTCAAATATGTTTATTTTAATGGGGGGACTTGTATATAGACTATCTATGAGCATCTGAACATCACGCAAAAATATTACCACACATTTCTGTTACACGTTGTATAGTATATACATACAAATGTTTTCAGGTACACGGCGGGCGTGGTGGGCGGGCTGAGCACGATAGCGGTGTGCGCGCCGTCGGGCGAGTTCCTCAACATGCGCGCGCCGCTGGCCATGGGGCTGGGCGCGGTGTTCGCCGCCTCGCTCGCCAGCATGTTCCTGCCGCCCACCACCGCGCTCGGCGCCGGTATGCACTCCCCACTCAACTAGTTATCCATACTAATATTATAAATGCGAAAGTAACTCTGTCTGTCTGTCTTTCCATCACGCTAAAATTACTGAACCGATTAGAACGAAATTTGGTAGACAGATGATCTAGAGCCTGGGAAAGGACATAGGCTACTTTTTAACTGGAAAAAAGGGTTAAAAGGGGGTTTAGTATAAAACAAAGTCGCTTTCTCCGTCCCTATCCATGCTTAAATCTTTTAAACTACGCAAACGATTCTCATTAGTTTTTTAATAGATAGAGAGTGGATTCAAAAGGAAGGTTTATATGTATAATATATGCGAGCGAAGCTGGGGCAGGTCGCTAGTTTATTTATAAATTCTGTATTGCATGAAGTAAAACATAATAATTAGAATACAAACTCCACATGTAAGTGGCGGCCTTATGGCTATAAGACATTTCTTTCGGGCAACCATGTCCTTAGTTTACATGCGACATATTAAAGAATTGCGAAGTGTAGTTTTATTATTTTCTAAGCATTTATTTTATCTAAAAAGAGTTTTAATAAAAATTTATTTTTTTTATATAAAAAATGACTGAGCCTTACAATAATTAGAATCATATTGTGTTAAAAGAGGTTTAAAGTGTAAGGAAAAATAGCGTAATAATTTCCGTGAGCTAAACTTAGACATAACAAGGACAATCCATCAGTGTCAACCAATTATTTGTTTTTTAAATTTGATGAATCATAACATGCGTGATAATTTATAAATAAAGAAGAAACGCCTTAAATCTTGCCTAAAAACGCCTTGTTTGATATCTGAAAATGTTAATATAATTTGACATTTTTTACGAAAATAATTTTGATCAATGGTTTAAAGGTCCAATGGTAAATTGGACCTTTAAACCATTTGGTGTTAAAAAATCTTAATCTTACGCTTTCTATTTATATATATTCTTCATGTTCTTCACTTAATACTTACATTGTAATAATTAATTGTTTTTTCCAGGATTGTACTCTCTCAGCTTGTATGGTGGTCTGATTGTATTCGGTGGATTCCTTTTGTATGACACCCAAGCCATAATAAAGCGAGCTGAAATGCATCCCATGTACGGATTCCAGCCTTACGATCCGATCAACTCGTAAGTTCTTTGGTGTATTTTTAAATGATCTGCAGTCTCGCAACCCTATCAGAGAGCATTCAAGTATGACGTATTATGCAATTTTTAAGATTTTTGGCCCCCTTCCGTGTGACCCCCCGTAACGTTCTTCTGAACCTTATAAACGTTACGTAATATTTAATTAGCATTACAGTCCCAATTAAGTTATAAGGATATAAATATTTATTTATATTAAAATAAAAATAAAATGTTAAATCAATCTAATGTTCCCATATATAAAAAATAATTTCAAAATCACAGCTCTAGCTCCAATGTTAAATTTATTCAATCAAAAAAACAAGAAACTCGATGTTTTATGTATTTTCAGAGCAATCTCCGTGTATTTGGACATCCTGAACATATTTATGCGCATCGCGATGATTTTATCAGGATCTGGTGGGAACAAAAGAAAGTAAACATCCAATTTAGCTATAACGCGGACAAAATAATATAAGCGGCGAATATTTTTATTGTGCTTTTAACATCAATACTAGCTTAGGAAATTTTCGTGCTTCTTTTGAATCCCAAATCGGTGATGTATGTGATACTATAATATGAAATACTGTAGAGAATTAAGTTATGTATGTTGATTTTATTGAGGTTGGTCAAATAAATAGACAAGTACCAAAGTCACATCCATTGTTTTATTGCATCTTCTTCCCTAAATGCTCGATATGTTAACAAATACTTCACACTTGTTTTTATTACATGCTTAGTCTAAATAAATAATGTATTTCTCTAGCCAATATTATATTTAAATTTCGCAATTTGTTATGTTAAACTTTTTTTTCCTGAAAACATTAAAAACTACAAAAGATACAGAAAGGACAAGAAAATATTCTGTGTAGACCTTTTTTTTAATTTGACGGCTATTAAAGCTGTTTAAATTTGAATTATGTCCACTAATACAAAATTATAGATGGTTCTTTTTACTTTGTCATGGTTAGCTATATAGAGAGTTAACGGTCTTAATATTAATGGATACTCTGAAACTATAGATTGTTAGTGGCAATAACCACACGAAGGATGACAGCGTTTGCCATCAATGCCACAGCGACAGCCGCCGCTGGTGTCGCCGCGGCCGCCGGGCCCCCACCGACGCCCTTTTGTAATCCAGCATATCTCTGTTTTACATGCCGAACATTTGACCCAGTCACAGCCCCATTTCTTCGTTATAATGGATCGACATTCGGGACATTCAAGAGCCTCGCCTCGGGAAATTAACGAATTTAGTAAAGCTTGCGTTCCTTCATCACTATTCGTTTCAACGGCAGCTACAGTTTCACGCAATTTTCGTTGATACTGTTCACAAGTGTCCCCTTCGTGTACAGCCTAAAATTATTATTTTCAATTAAAAACATATTTACCGTATCACAAGGCTATTCAAACGTGTTCTACGCTCACCTGACAGGGCACACAATTTGTATGTTTACATACAGGGCAAGGAAATCTGCGTACTCCAGGTTCACAGAACGCCCATCCTGAACAATCAGTTGTCCTGCAGTGAAAAGTATTACGAGTGCCACTTTCTGCTGCCGCTAAACCTCGAGCCAACCATTTCTCGTAATCTTCTGTAGTTAGGAGAGCCCGAATTTCACGGTCTTGTAGAGCACCAGGACAACCAATAGCCGGGCAAGGAACTACCGGTTCTTCACAATGGCGCACAACGTCGGAAAGACATTCCCGACAAAACGTATGGATACATTCACGAAGTACGGCGCCATTGCCAGCAGCACAGTCTTCCATACACACTCCACATTCAAACTGTTCGCTATTGGTCACAAGTGCTTGTTGTTCTAACTTTATCAACTCCGTATAAAATTCGCCTGATACACTTTTCTCCGATATCGTGTCTTGCTTCGCAGCTTCAGTATTTCCATTGGCGTCGCCTGATATTAAAATTACTTTGTACGTATATACGTTAAAATAAAAGATACAAATAACAACATACTTTATCATTATGAGATATGACTATATTAAGAGGTATTAAAGCGTAGTTTAACATTCACATACCTGATTCGACTAAACATAAGTAAAATGGAGCTGCAAAATCGGCCCCGGCAAGTGACACGATTGGCACAGAATCGTCGGTACAAAGTGTCTTTCCTATAATCCAACGTTGTAGACGAATCGCTAAGCCAAACGAGTTTTCTGCTTCTTGTCTTAAATCGACTATCTTTGCTCGTCGCGAAATATTTAATTCAATTGGACCTCGAGCAGCGATTTTATCTTCAATCCAAATGGAAATGCTGAAAATGTGAAAAAAGGATTACATAATTAGGTAAGGAATCTCAAAATAAAATAAAGTATTGTAAAGGCTCTATACATACTTTACTCTATCATCGGTTGCAGTATTACTCTCTGTTGGTTCTTCTTTAACTTGATTTGAGGTTTCTTCTAAAATAGGATGAATTTCCTTCTCGTTCTTGCCACTTTTATTTTTGTTTAAACATTTTTTGTTGTCAACAATTTCTGGATTTGCATTTAGGCTTATAATCGAGCTTGTAGTAGCTTCAGAAAGTGGGGTGGCATTCTGATTACTTTGCGGTTTAACATTTATTTTATTTCCATAATCTGCACATGCATTTGATGTAGACGGTTCACCTATTATTTGAGACGAAAACGAAAGTACAGAACAAGAGAGTCGAAGCTTGGCCAATTTAACGGCGGCTTCAGCAGCTGCTTTTTCATCTCCTTTAGCAATTGACAGTTCAAGTTGGTTAATTAAATCTCTTCGTTCAGCGTGCCCCATACTACTGGTCACTGGACCCTTAGATTCTTTTTTCTCTTCTTTTTGTAATAGCCTCTTTTGCTTTTCTTCAATAGATTTTTTTATTATTTGAGAAACGATTTCAGGTTCTAATCTACATTTATTTACTGGAGAGAATTTACTTGATGCTGGATTTATATGAACTTTTGTGTCCGAGTCGTTGACTGAAACATCTTTATCTATATTCGA
The DNA here is from genome assembly GCA_018238005.1 of Eurema mandarina. NCBI lineage: Eukaryota > Metazoa > Arthropoda > Insecta > Lepidoptera > Pieridae > Eurema > Eurema mandarina. The sequence continues at coordinate 17,863 of DWAJ01001430.1, read as the reverse complement.
AGTAGAGGAGCCAACTAAAATTTCGTTTGTATTTTTCGGAAGATAAATTGGATTAAGTAAAGAAGAAATTTTTAGGGGAGTGTGTATACTGATATTTTTTCCAATATTCATGGGGTTTAGTTGAATATCCATAGCGTGAGAGCCCTGTGGATCTTTGTTAACGTGTAAGGTCTCCTTAACTTGATTTTTGTTAATTTCCTGAACTTCAATTACTCTCGTTACATTATTAAGTTTCGTTTGAGCTTTGTCTTGTTCTATTTTGTCGGAAGGCGATTTTAGAGCGATTTCATTTGGCCTTTTAATCTCCAGTAATTTTGTATTTACAGTCAATTGTTTAGGGGTTTGATTAGAAGTCGTTGCTTCAATTTTAGCACTTGTATGCTGTGTTAATCCTACATTTATAATATTGTTACTGTCAAGTATACTAGACTGTTCTCTTACTTGAATCAGATTTTGATGATTTTCAATATCGTTTAAAGTGGATCCTATGCGTAGAGTTGGGAATTCAGTAGGACTATTTGTATCTTTACATTCCGTATGGGTATTTAATTTAATTTCCTTTGTTTTCTTCGGTAGTGAATCCTTCATTTCCTTAAGCATTACCTTTAATTTCTTTTTTTCATTATCATCTACGACTTTGCTTTTTATTTTGACAACATTTTGTCCGTGTAAATCTGTTTGGGTATAAATATTCGTTCCATGTGAAGTATCTAATTTGGGTATACAATAAACGCAAGATTTAATAGTCTTGTTATATCTTCTTAAGCACTTAGTACAAGTCCACATGTTGCCCGATGTTAATATTTGTTCTAGTTCATTACTACCTTGTCCTTTAATGTTAGTGTTATTTTCAAAACTACGTATCATTTTATTTGTTTCAATAATTTCTGCAGCTTGTTTATCGAGCTCACTTATACTTGGGAGTAATTTATTCGGAGATATTTTTATAGCTGAATTTCTCTTAGATTCAAATATTTGTTTTATAAAACTTTTTTCTGATCTAAGCTTTACGTCTTTGTTTGGCTTGTCCTGTTTTAAACTATCTGATTTCGATTCATATATCTTCAAAGAACTACTAAAAGACGAAGGCAAGTGATTATTATTTATTTCTATATTTTCCTTATTGGCTTCTACTCGTTCAGCGGGAGGTTTTGGTGCAGGGCGTTTTCTTTTGTAACTACGAGGCAAAGAAGTTGATTTAATAGTAGGTGGTAATGGCGCTTGGCGTTTACCAGGGACGTAGGCCGCCCTTCGCTGTAAGCACTCACTGGCAGCTCTACGGCATCTAGCTTGTTTGTTACCCAACTCAGTAATTTTACTAGCCGATGGCAAACTAAAGGCGTCGTATCCTGTTCCGTCTTCTCGCCAAAGCCCGTATTTTCTATGTAATGTTATATCTCTCTCCCGCTGCCGTCGTAAATTTCTTTCATGGACTCGTTTTTTATATGAATCTGTAGGAGATTTAGGAGATAAAAGTATCGGTGGGGCAGACAGTCTATAATGTATTGGAGATAAAAAGTCGAAACTAGCAGCAGTCCGATCGGAGCCTATACTAGATACGCTTTCACTCGATGAGGATCTTTCAGATCGTCGTAGCCATGAGAACAGGGTCCAGATACCGCCTGATAGGGGACGAGGGCGCGATGCCTCCGCTTCTTCGTCACGGTTCATTACCCCTTCAATATTATGAGTCATTAAACATTACAAAAATCAACGGTTTAAGCAACTAAACTTTTTAATCACTTGACATAGCGACACTTCATATTTATTATCAAATGATCTACATGTACTTATGTTACTTTCTTTATAAACTGAAATTAATACCGTAGGTATACTCGTGGAAAAAAATAAATTCAATTAAAATATGTACTTACGAAGTAAAAGAAGGTGAGTTGTTATCAGGGTCAATTGCCAAAACTAGATCATTATTATCTTCAATGATGACTATTCACAGTTCGTGCAACTGAACATGGCAATGACGAATTACATTTCATTATTTTAACTTTCAGGTAAATGGCTGTTTTTCGTCTGTATATTGTACAACAATGTGATTTTTCGGAATATAGCACAAAGCGAGGCCGAGACAGGCAATCGACGCGAGCGCCGAGACGCACTCCACCCGCTTAGCTAAATTTAGCAAGTGCGATTCCGTCTTTGCTATTTCTATTTCTTTCATAAACTCTTAGCTTTTTAAAAAGGTGGTAACACTTTATTTCCACTAAATATAAACTGCGTTTATAGAGTAAACTAGTCTCATGATCATAAAAGATTAAATTCTTAAGATGAGTTAGAACAAAGCGTTTATTTTTAGATACATGCGTTGAGTATGTATTTTGTACGTAGGTACTTGTCAGTCCCCGAGTCCAGAGCTTATTACATTAATTAGGAGTTTCCTTCGTGTGAGACACTACGACATCCATACTAATACTAAAAATGGGAAAGTGTGTCTGTCTGTATGTTTGTTTTTCTTTCACGGCGAAACGGCTGGACCGATTTAGTTGAAATTTGGTATGTACATAGATGATACCCTGGATTTAAACATAGGATACTTTGTTTATTGCCCCAGGAACGGGAACTACGCGGGTAAAACCGCGGGGAGCGGCTAGTATTTTATATATGAATGAAACAAATTTTTAAAACAAAACATTTATTTTTTTTATCTACAGAAATATTGCAACTTTTGAATAAACTATAATGAATCATTGACTATCGCTCTCTGCTTTTTTAGCTTTAGCTGAGTGTAGATCCGTTGAGTTTTGTATGATGAGTAAGGAAGCAGCTACGCGAGCTGTTAGTTCGGCTTGATTCAGCTCGTGCGCCCACGGAACGCGCCCCCATTGTCGCAGCTAGTCAACATAATATTTTCTTAATTAGATTTTTTTGAGTAATAAAAATATTATTTATAAAAGATGTTTTTTTCTTAATTTTCTCTAAGATTAATCATATAATAAGAATAAATAATAACATATTACCAGCAATCTGTATAATTTCCATAAATTTTTATTACATACAATACCTAAGCAGAATAGAATAGCTAAGGTGTCCAGGCAATGTGTGATATTATGTATACAATTCTTGATTTAATTGATGTGAAAAACAGGTTTATAATTATTTTTATGATCTTGGTTGTTAAAATTAAGTTGATGGATTTTTCTCTCAGTATCGTCTTATAATATTGAACTTGTTATAACCATACTGGTTTATACAGATTGCCAGAAACATGCAAAAATGTCAGAAATATGGATTTGCTTAAAGTATAATAAATAATATAGCACCTGATATTCCTCTTCTAATCTTGCTAGCATTACGGCTTCTTTGGGAGACAAATACCGGTCAACACAGGCCAGCATTAATATAGGTGATTTAAGGGCTTCAACACCAAAGTTCATTGCTGCTTACAAAACACTTGAATTAATTTCTTGGTTACCCTTACATAAAGCTTTTTAACATCGCATGACAAATATTTATAAATAATATATAAATGGAGAGAAACTTTTATCATGATTATTTATATAATGGAAATTAATGATGAATAACAATTCAACATAAGCTATTTTACATTAATGTTGTTACATTTAAGAGTGTATTGTCATAAAACTTTTGATTTTTAAATACTTAGAAACTACAAATAACAAGTATGTAAGCTAGAATAACAATAAATTTACCATTTAAAGCTGGAAAATCATATGATAGAAAATGTCTTGCTAAAATGGCTCTTGTCTCTGTGGCAATTGGAGGTGTTTGTAAGTCTTGTGATATTTCTTGTTTTACACCAAATCTGTCTTGAAACCATTCTAACACTGGACTCCATTTTTGCTCCTGGAAAGCTCTTAACTCTTTCTCATCCTATGGACATTTATTTTTTTTAATACTCACTGTTTGTAACCATTATTTTCTTTAACAGAAATTACTGAAGCTTTTACAGAATAAGTCAGCAATCAAGTTAAGTTAAAAATAATAGTATCTTACATCCGCATAAAATAAAATTGTATCTGTTGCAAGGTATTCTAACAAGTATATGGCAATGTCATGTTTGTTTAACTTTCCAGGATTATCAAGTGCTGTGTTACACAATGCCGTCTGCAATAAATTTGATTAATCATGTCAATTATCGTAAACTTATATGATAGTATAAGTTTCTAAATTAAAAATAATGAAATCAAATTGTTAATACCAAGTGCATGGTTGGCTGTGTAATAGTTTCTTGTTGTGCGTCCCATTCCAGTGCTATAGCACGAGCTAAGGACTCAGTATTAACAGTCAGTACTTGACCGTTTGGAGTTTTTAGCCGGCGATGATCCAGTGTTACCTCCCATTTGTTTTCGTTTTGAACAATATCAGCACGACGATAAAATCTTTTTCTGCTCACTTAAAACATGATAAATAAATCACCAATTCCTTAAAAAATAATAAACAGGAGATTTATCACTTACCATAATTTCTATTAAAATTACTAACAACTGATCTGTAAACCACGCCAAATAATTTCCGTTTCGTGGAAATCATTTTTTATTATGTTTTGTATAAATTCATTTAAATGAGAAGATTCATAACTGCATATATTAATTTTATGAATAGGTAACTAATAATTATATTGGTAAACAAGAACTTAGCTTTTTGATTTTAATGAAGTGATGAATGGAAAAAAATAAAAATTTCGAAGTAGGTTAATTATATTGACATTATATGTCATATCACATATGTGACATTGACAAATAGACATTGACTTTTGAATAAATTATGTTGCCAAATTATACCCCACAATGTTTTAATTATTAAAGTATTCTACAAAATATTATTGTAAAAAATGTTAATTGGCTTTCAAAAATTGCTCAACGTTCTTAAATTTATAGTAACAAGCTTTTTTGACAATAATTATATGAATATTAGAAATATTTTTGCTACATTTTATTTAATCTGTAGCAATAAATGGTTTATACTCTATGGTATTATTATAGGTAATTTATTTCCGTGACCCTTGGAATAAAATTGAGCCAAACAACTTCTACTATAAATATCTTGCAAACAAATTATTGCATTATTTGTTTTGTATTATTTCTTGTTGTTGTGTATACGTGTATTTAAAGTGGTTCTAACAATGTTTGATGTGGATTTTGACGTATAACTGAAAAAGTGCTAAGTGTTTGTGTGTTTATTAGGACAACAAGTGACGCGCCATTGTGTACACATACACGATTGACGAAAGCTACAAACTTTTACTAGCAAATCTAGCTATACAAAAACCCCAAATTTTATTCTTATTTGTGATGTACCCGCATTCCATCAGCGCGGAAGAAGACCAGAAGACGAATTTGATTCCGAGTGTAAAGCTTCTTCATTCCAAAAGAAAAGGAATATTCATACACCCCTCTGCTATGTACAGAAGTAGTGCATTTTGCACAAATATAATATTTACGACATTGAGTTTGTGTGGGTAAGCAAGTCCTAAGAGTATTGAAGATGAAACTCTTACAAAGTGGTCGCCTGGAGGCATTGAGCAGTGCACTGTCTATCTTAAATGGTGACAGCGCTGTACAGGGCCGTGTAGAAAGCTACAGCTGTAAAATGGCTGGTGGTGAGAAAGCATTCTACAAAAAGTTTACAGCAGCTGGTGAAACAACTCACAACCTTCAGGCTTTGTCACCACCGGAAAGTGTGTCCTATAGGTATGTCTTGATGTCTGTTTCTTTTTCAATTTACTTTAAATGGACCATAAAAGTTTTATATTCATTTGTAGCCGCAGTCTTTCTGGTGATGAAGAAGGAGTGCTGTGTGATACAATATCAAGAAAAACCTTATTCTACTTGATTGCTACACTGAATGCTGCTTTCCCAGATTATGATTTTTCATTAGCCAAGGTATTTGATATTTTTTTTATCCTTACTAAAAGTTTTAAAGGAGTAAACCTTGTTTTTACTATTTCAAAGCTCCATAGATCATAGATCTAGGAATAAAAATAGTTTCTAAGAATATGAGGTATAAATATAGTATTGACTATGACAACTCTAAGCAATTAAAATTAAGTTTTCTATGAATGTAGTAGTACTTTAAATTATAGAAAAGATATGTTGAGTTATGAATAGAAAACAATAGAATTTTTCTAATTGGATGCTAAATACTATATTGTGTTATTGAGACTGATCTAAGTTTTATGACAATAGGAAATTATATCTAATGACACTACAACAAAGAGAAGAAGTTGCCCAAGAAGTATTTTTTACATAATCTAATTGGGGATCTGTTGCATGATTTTTTTAACGTCTTTGCTGTAATATATATATATTTTAATAATAATATATATATTTGTTTTATATTATAAATTAAATTATTTGTTTTCAGAGTTGTGAGTTCAGTGCTGAGCCATCATTAACATGGGTGCAAGGTGCTGTAGATGCAGCTCTCTCCGCGGTTGGTGGAGTAAGGTGGCGTCAATTGAGACCTGCTCTATGGGCAGCCATTGATGAGGAAATCCAATTAGCTGACTGTAGGATATATAGCTACAACCCTGACTTGGCCAGTGATCCATTTGGAGAGCCGGGTTGTCTATGGACCTTCAATTTTTTCTTTTACAATGTGAAGCTAAAACGAATTGTTTTCTTCACATGTAGAGCCATGAGGTTAGCAATGTTTCATATTCTCGGGCTTTACATAACATTATAATGCTTACATCAAACAACAGATTACATATTATGTTCTAATGTTATGAACTATTCAATTAATGAATACATTTTATTTTTTGTTTACAGTCCTGTGTGTGCTGACTCTGGAGTTGATTTTGCAATGGATGAAGATGAAGAATACAATTATTGATAAACTTTGCAGGCTATTTTTAATCCTTACTAACATATTTTTATTAGTTCTATTAAATATTTACTTTTCCTATATTCCTTCCAGCATCATTATAGTTGTTAATATATACTATTACTTAAATCACTTGTAGGAAATGACAAGATTAACTTAATCATATCACATTGATCAGTTATGATAACATGTTTTTATTTTCACTTTTAAAAATAACTTGATATAAGTTTGTTATTACTAATTGTAAAAAAGTACCTTATCTATTTAGAAAATATTTTTATGATTAGATCTCAATTCAGCACAAACTATATAATAATAGAGTAAATTCAAAATTAGTCTCTTAGTCTTATAACATACACAATATATTTGATATTTTTAGATTCACAAAATTACAATATCCTAATAAGCACTTTATTTGTGTCAGAATGAACATGAATTTATCACAATACATCTCAACAGATGGCACTTAAAAGCACATATTGAATTAATTTAATATGACGTTTTTGATAAATTTATTTAATTTTGGTTGGTCTTAGGTTCTTTTTTAATAAAGCTGTGTCTTATTAAAAATGGATGATAAATATGTATATGAATAACACACCGGTTTAAAGTTGTGTAAAATAAGTCTATTGGTATAAAATTTACACTAGGTTTGTTGGCTTTACTTTAGGCTATAGTAAAATTTTAATAGTGTAATAATTGTTGGATGTGTTGGTAGATCCGCCTATTGTTTCGGCGTATTCGGCTACATTAGATGTAACATTTTACTTAAATATATACTTGTCTGCAAAAATTCTTTTTATTTCAAAACACATTGTCTGATATCAGTTAACATGAGATAGTTGGTACCAGATAACAGATTCGAAGAAAAAAATGTTTATCAGTTCTGAGCACTAAGGATACATAAGACATTAGTGTTAATGCCTAGCTGCTTACCAGCTCAGCATAAAGTAGACTGGATATACTTCCTTTGCAATTTAATTGTAATTTCCCTTCATATTTTAAGATAAGTAGTAGCTAGTCACTTTAAGCTAAGTCAAATTTGTACACATTTGTATGTACACATATCAAATAAAATAAAATCATTTTTCAAAAAAATATAATTAAACAATCAAAATATAATATCTTTATAGAACTATACAACAGTGAAAAAGGGGCTCTTAATAAAAGAACTTACAATAAGTTGATAACTAAAATCATTTCGAAAACTATATACATTGCGCGTTATTACTATTTACAAGTCCATAGTAAATCTTAACTTTCTATTTTTATAATAAACTCTAATTGATTTAATTAGCACTGCCTATTAATAATTTACAATAATGATTTCTGCACAGCAATATTTTGCTTATGATTTTAATACATTTGTTAACATGATGGCCAGATTAAATTCTTCTATCTGCTACCTTCATTAAACATTAACATTTAAAGGTAGGTTTTGCGATTAGCCTCAAATGAAACTGTAAACACAATTTTTGGGCGGATATCAGTATCATCAATATTTTTAAATTTAATTTTACCAGATATTAAGCATTATAATATATATACTGTATAATTAGATAATATTTCAATTCGTAATAATAATCGCCATCAATCATTAATTTCAGCATGTATATCAAAGAAAATGTTCTGCATAAATATAAATATTATATATTAATTTTACACATTTCTATAACTGATTGAAGTTTTACTTTTTTATAAAATCAAATGATCAATTCTTCGACCTTGATGTATAAGGAACTCAATTAAATTCACTTCCGAAAAAGTGTCACATCTATGTGTTCATATACCTTAAAATTTCAAAATATGCCGCGCTCACAATTTATGTTTGTAAAAATGTAACAAAATAATAATATTAAATGAGAATGTTGGAAAACTTATATAGAACACAAATCAAATAGATTAATCGTGAAACATTAAAAAATGTAGTTTAACGAAATTTGGTAAGTACGGTCTGTTTGTGGCAATTTATCAAGCATATTAAAATGATGACAGATTCATTGAGTAGAATGCAGTAAATAAGGTGAACTTTTGATTGTACAAAAACCCCATAACCCTGTTCACGTTTAAAAATATTTACTTGGGAAAAAACATACAGTTTTTAGGCTTGATTTCGATCGCAAAAATGTTGAATTCACTTGGCTTGCTAATAAATTGATTTGCGACCACATATTGGAGCGATAGAGCAGTGAGATGGTTTAGGTTCGTTTGTCAGCGGGCGTGAGGGGTGGCGGCGGCGCGGGCGGGGGCGCGGGGTCGGTCTCCGCTTCGGGCGAACGCAGCTTGGCGCGGGGCCTCCACGCGTCCAGCAGGGCCTCCACCCGCTCCTCCGTGGGGCCCCAGCGCGCGAACCCCGCCGCGTTCTGGAGCCACACCACCACCGTGCCGCCGCCCCAACGGAAGTATACTTCGTTCCTGGAAAATAATTAAGCAATTAAACTTAACCATACAACTTCGGCGTATTTTAGCTAATTAATAGTAATACTATTTGAATAGAAAAAGTTAAGTTAAAGATCAGGGCATTAAAACAATAATTTTACATGCAATTACTTACTTCTGAAGCACATGTTGAAATCCGTGACGATATTCATGTTCAAATGCAGGAATTACAACCTGCAATATAGAATCGATCAATCAATAGACTATTTCACTTAGATTTCTTTTTTAAATTAAAATACTTTCTATGAACTCCTTTTTGCTACCTGTTTGCGTTTGAAGTGGCTGGCCTGCAGCTTGTGCAGCGCGTGCGTGTTGCGGTCGGGCCACTCGGGCAGCACCACCACGAAGCTGAGAGGCTCGGCCGACTCCTGCAGCAGCCGCTCCATGTGGCGCAGCGCCGCCTCCAGCAGCTCCTCGCAGTACGGCGGGTGCGCCACCAGCGACCCCGCCACCGGACGGAACTCTAGGAACGGCCTGATGTCGAGAAAAGCGTTTACACACCATTATTAGAACATAATATTTAATACGCACGCAAGGAAAGTAATCAAAATAATATGAATAATTTTTCAATTTGACTCAGTACTTTGATTCAAACAAGCAATCTAGTCTGTTTTACATATTAGTATTTATATTTCCTGTACTCGGGGAACGCCTTAAACTCACCCCCTCGATCCAAAATACGAGTCAGTGTCAGCGAAGGCGGAGCAGTACTGCCTGAAGTAGCAGTCGAGCGGGCTCGCGAAGCACTCGAAGGTGACGCCGAAGCTGCGCTGCAGGCACTCGAGCACGGGCACGGGCGCCGCCATCTGCGCCGCGTGCGCGTCGCCGCCCGCGCCCACCCACGCCGCGTAGCGCCGCAGCAGGCCCCACACGCGCGACAGGCACTGCTCGAACTTCTTGTCGTCGCAGCAGCTGTAGCGGTACAGGTGCTCCTGAAACGTTATTTACTTATTTATTGTATATACTTTAACAGAAGACAACATAAAAAAATAACTTTATAATGGTGGCTTTACTGCTTGGCAGCAATTTCTTTTTAAGATAAGGAGGATAAGGTTAAGGAAGAAATCAGACTAAAATATGATTGATATGATGATGAAATTACGTAGATACTTATTTCAGACTTAGTTAAAAAATAAAATTTACCGTTATACACTTTAGACTGTAAATAATTATGTATTTTCTATCAAAGTACATATTTATGTTAAGCATTATATAATAAACAAAATATATTAAACATACCAATTTTTGTAAGTAAGCCGAATTTAGAACTTGTGTTTCGCCTAAATATCGCAACAAAACTTGGTCGCGATCTAGGAAGTGTTCAACAAGCGGCGACCGAGGCGCCGGTAGCGCGAACTGCACGGGATAGCACCACACCTTGCGGAGAGCTGCTTGTTGGAGTGGAGCAGGCATCTCCTAATAAGAATATTAAGTATAAAATAAAACTTACATTACTCTATTATTAAGGAAACTATACTAAAATACATGTTTTCTTTCATTTTCATTTGATATTGTTCTATTATTTCAATAGACATAAGTGCATAATATAAACAGAATGCAACAATATATTTTAAAAAATCTTGCTATTTTAGTTATGTAAGGAAAATGTCTTATAAGAAACTTTAAGAAAACATTTTATTCACAAAAATAGTTTATTTAAATTATTATATTATTACCTGAATGCCATTCTCTTTTAAAAGAATACTGTGTTTTTCCCTGATTTTTCTTGCATATTCTGCTGATAAATGGTATATTTTTAAGCATATACCCTCAACCGAGGCCTTTGCTGTCTCTGCTAGATGTGGTTGACATTGTCGCTGCAATTTTCAGATTAATACAAATTAGTTTTATTAAATTAATACGTTATGGTTTAAGATAAACTTATACAAAGAACAACATATTTTTTAATTAAATATATCTACCAATAAAATAAAATAAAAAAACAATTTAATATAAAATGCAACTAAAAAATTTCTATATCTTTTTATTCTTACTCTTAAATGTGCAAGTCTATCTTGAAAATCATCATATGTAGCACCAACAGTCCGCCGTAGCCACTGAAATGTATCCTCTGCATTCCACTTAACAACTTTCCGACTTTCAGGTGAAGCATTTCTAGATTCTATCATTTTCTTTGCTGCCTCTGCATATCTTGAAAGTTGCTTTCTAGCATCTCCAGTAAACTTAGGATGCGTTAACTTTATGGGTATATCATTCATTATTTCCTCATACATAGATCTGGAAATTTCTGGGAAACAATGACTTGGAAGTAATGGGTCAGATCCACCCTGATCATTTACTTTTCGCTCCATCAACCAACGATTGAATGAATCTTTGGGAGCATCAATACTTTCTCGAGTATGACACAGTTCTTGATAGCATTGTCTTAATTTATTAGCTAACGAAAATCTGAAACCCTCTATTTCTGGATGGGGATGAGGGCAAATTGTAGGTGGACGTTCATATATAACAACATTAGTTGGCACTTCAATATCCCAGGGACCAGAAAGCACAAATTTTTTGGGTGATGGTCCATTGTCTTCCGACGGCCGTCGCTTCGTAGCACTAGGTGTCATATTTCCAGTATTAGGAGGACCTGTGTGACAAATTCCTAAAGGATCAGTTATAGGGTCAAAATCTCTTTTGACTGCTGGTAATTCCCACATAGATTCGCCAGATATTCTATTCCAAAAATATGGTCTATTTTCTCTCTTAGACCAATATTTTCGCCAACCTTGTTGTATGAGATCAGGGTGAAGATCAGCCGCGAGATGTGGGGCAAGAGGTGCCGGTACCCCTGGTGTTTGAGGAGTTTCTCCACTACCACCCGGTGACGATTGAATCTCTGGCGAAGAGTCACTTTGACCTGTGGTATTTTCCCATGCAGAGGAACCAGCAACAACTTTGTCTCGAACATCGTTCATATCGATAAAAATATATTAATAAACGTTTGTAAAAAGCTTTCAGATCACTTGTTTTTAAACAAAACTTATATAGTCATAAAATAAATGTTTACTTGCAAGCTAATAAGTTTCCTATTAGCATGATATTTATGTTGGAGTACTTGGTGTTGTTACCGCCAAGATTGTGAATTGTATATATCGCTTCAAAATTTGTGAAAGACATGTTAAAATATATTTATTTAAACGGTAAACATCATCGGCGAATAAATAAACACATATACACTTAAAATTTATGAAAACACTGTAAATATCGAATATAGTATTAGAAAAAATGCTATGCGTAGCTCCCCAAGCACTGCCATGCACAGATTACAGAAATGAAAGCTAATCAACACCAACAGACGTCAACATTTGCTTTAGTGATGTATCTTCTAAAACAAAATTACCGATTTATCATAGATATTTTATGGTTTTTTTTTAATTTTTATAATTAATGAATATTAATTTAAAGACATCAATAAAAACATTACGAAACTTTACAAAACTAAACTGCCTACGTTCTTAAATATAGTGATTACGATATTATTTTAATGTATTTTTTATTAATTTATTATTATTTATACTTTCTACCTGCCACTGTGGTTGGTAATTAAAATGTTTAATAATATAAGGATAGAATTTCAGAAACACTTCGTTAAGTTAATAAACACTAAACGTAAATAAATCGTCTTGGTTAGTCGAAAGACTATAGCCTGCGCCATGGGCAAAAAAAGAAGGAAATAAATCGTAAACGTCAAATATAAAAAACAAACAAAATACTATTTTTTTACTATGATTGATTGATTTTTACTATGATTATTGATAATACTACTATATGAAAATGTTTACATAAAATTTATCTTTATGATTGATCAAAAAACTACATACACATATTCGGTATGGAGACTCTAGAAATAAAAGATTGTTTTGAAGTTTCTTCTTGTACTGAAACATTAAATGAAATACCAGTAATTCAATATGAAGATGTGCAGTATGAAGAATTTTTTGAAAAAAATATGTTACAAAATACACCGAGTATAATTAAAAATATATGCAATGACTGGAAAGCTGGTAAAGAATGGGTTAAAAGTGACAAAATAAATTATGAGTATTTTTTATTAACCTATGGTGAATTTGAAGCCCCAGTGGCTGACTGTGATAAAACTTATTTTAATGCGCAATGTAAATGTGATATGAAAATTAAAGAATATGTACGTTATCTGAAGAGCAAAAATAAACAAAAACTTTTGTATCTGAAGGATTGGCACCTTAAGGCAAAGTTAAGGGAAAAAAATATTACTAACGATTTTTACAAAGTCCCTGTATGTTTTGCTTCTGATTGGTTAAATGAGTATGCGGAGGATAAACAAGAAGATGATTTTCAATTTGTTTATATCGGGACTAAAGATACATGGTATAAGAATGCTAAATGAATATCTATTTCATGAGTGTATAAGTTAATTAATATTTAATAATATAATATTTAACATTGTGCTTTTACAGGACACCCTTGCATGCAGATGTGTATTCATCATACAGCTGGTCAGTGAATGTGGTTGGTAAAAAGAAGTGGGTTCTATTTCCTCCAGGTGAAGAAGAAAAACTAAAAGATTCCTTAGGGAACTTGCCCTTACTGTTTAATACAGAAGACCATAAAAATGTAAAATATTTTGAAATAATACAAGAAAAAGGAGATGGAATATTTGTTCCTTCAGGATGGCATCATCAAGTGTTTAACTTGCTTGATACTATTTCTATAAATCATAATTTTGTAAATGCTTGTAATATAGATAAAGTTTGGAATGCATTGCAGAAAAACTTAACCAATGTAGAAAATGAAATAGCCGAGTTTAAAGAAAGCCCAGAATTTTTGAATCAATGCCAACTTATCTTAAAATCACTATTTGGTATGGACTATAGCTCATTTGTGAATTTTATCATCTACATAGCAAGAAAACGATTAAATCAAATCCAAGGTCAACAATTTACCGTATTTAATTCATATAAATTTGGAATTAATCATATCACATTTGATTTAAAAGTATTATATAAAATATTAAAATTGCTAGAAAGTCATCCCTTATTTACTACTAAAATATTAAAAAATAGCTTAAGATTACAGCACCAAGATGTTCTTAAAGAAATAAGTGATGTCTTACATTAAAAAAGCTTATAAATTTGAGATTTTCTTAGCATAGACACAACCTTTATTTATTAAATCTGCAATTTCTTCCTTGCTGTATTCAAGTTCTCTTAATATTTCAATGGTGTGTTGACCATGAATTGAAGGAGGTCTCTTTCCACTTGCCTGTGCAGGAGTCATTGATAGCCTAGGAGCAGGTTCTGGTGCTATCAAATTATTTTGGTCAATGTAAAATGACTTACGAGCAGCATTACATTTGTTTTTATGAACTTCATGAAAGTCAAGTACTGGGGTAACACATGTTTCTAACTTATCAAATATGGCAGTCCACTCTTCTTGTGTCTTTTTTAGGAAAACTTGCTTAAACTTTTTTTTAGCAATTTCTTGCTCACCATATTGATCATAGTCATCTTCAGACAGCTGTAGGCCTTTTAAAAAATTTGTATAAAATTGAGGTTCAATTGCACCCACTGCCATGAACTTGCCATCTTTTGTTAGATATGTATCATAACAAGCTGCTCCACCATCTAAGACATTTTTTCCAGGTGCTTTGTCCAGAAATGGCAAGCATCTTGACTTGAATAACCAATTTGCTACATATGCTGTTCCTTCAGTCATGCTTGCATCTATTACTTGACCTTGTCCAGATCTAGTCCTTTCAAATAAAGCCAGTAGTATTCCCAATGCGGCTATTAAACTTCCTCCTGCAAAGTCAGATAAAATATTTATAGGAGGACTTGGAGGTTGTCCATTTTTACTCAGCATTGAGAGTACTCCAGATATTGCAGCATAATTAATATCATGACCAGGCTTATTTTTATAAGGTCCATCTTGGCCATATCCTGTCAAACGTGTATAGATAAGCTTTGAATTTTCTTTCATAAGTATGTCTGGTCCTAAACCAATTTTTTCTAACACACCCGGTCTATAGGTATCAATAAGAACATCTGAATATGCACATAATTTTTTCACAGCTTCTACTCCTCCTTGAGATTTTAAATTTACTGGCAGAATTCTTTTTCCATTAGACATAACATCAATAGGTGATGATTCTAACTGAAAAGTTTTTAAATTATAGTATAGTATTGCAATGTTAAGTTTATTGAAATAATATTGTGAATAAATAAAAAAAATAACTAATACGAGACATACTTATAGTTTACTATAAATGTGAACTAAAATGATGTAATTTATAATATTTGTTATAATAAATAACTACTGTTAAAAGTTAACAATAAAGTTTTGAAATAACTCACTTTTCCTACAACTATGACGGAAGCACCCCAATCCGCTAAAATTGTGCCGCAAGCCGGACCTGGAGCTAGCCCTATCATCTCTACAACTTTTATACCCTTTAAAGCCATACTTTTTCTTATCAATTACTTCTTTATTTTTTAAAATTACAAGGTATCAATTAACACATTAATACAATTGTAAAAATTATAACGAAACTGAAAGGGTCGAAGTCCTTTCGAGGGTTACTTTGCTGATTTTGTATTATAAATATTCATAAAAGTATGACAACAACATTAACAACTGTAATTGACAGCAAAGAGAATGTAAATAAACATTACGTTTAATTATTGACAGTCTGACAGAGTATGTACCTAGTTTTTCAATTACAGAGCATAGTGCGACATTTCCATCAATGTCAAGTTTAAGAAAAACCTTTGTTAATTTTCTGGCACTGCACATGTAATTACACGCATCCAGCAAAAGCACTTCTTAGTACTTTTGAGAGTTCTTGATATATGAATAACTAAATATTTAGTTAAAACATTAAATGTTAATCATTAATCCGTATAATGCGCAATAATGCTATAATTGAAAAACTAGGCTAGTTTTTCAATTACAGAGTATAGTGCGACATTTCGATCAATATCAAATTAAGGTAAAAAATTTATAATTTTCTGGCACTGCACATGTAAAGCACCGTAGTACGCTTCTCTTCTCATTCATAAAGTCGGTGCACGCAAGTCTGATATCCTTTTTAAAAGAGTTCGCTGATAGACAGGCCAGAAAAGTAAAATTACGTTAGTTTTTCTAATAAATGGTTATTTCATTATAATATGCTTTCCCTTTTTTCCTATGGGTTTGATTGGGGTGGGCGCTGGTAGCATTAAAACGTTACGTAGTAACATGCAGTGCATGAATCTGAAACAATTAGTACATACATATTATGTACTAGCTGTTGCTCGCGACTTCGTCCCCGTCGGATCTATTTATATTATTATGTTATTGTGAGTCAATCTTAGAAGATAGACTTATAGGTACTGTCGCGGACTTTTTTTTAGATCATTTAAAGAGGAATAATTCTTTCATACATATTATTTTTGTATCTTGAACTTTCCCCGTTTTTTCCATATTTTCCATTATATCTTCGCTCCTATTACTCGCAGCGTGATGTTATGTAGCCTAAAGCCTTCCTCGATAAATGGTCAATTCAATAAAAAAAGAAGTTTTCAATTCGAACCAGTAGATCCGGAGATTACCAGGAGATCCGCGTTCAAACAAACAAACAAACAAACAAACTCTTCAGCTTTATATATTAGTATAGATGTAACGTGTGTTTATTAAGTTTAAAATTTTGAAAATATTATAATATTGTTTCTTCATTTGTGCTATATGACACCATTATGGGTAAAAGCCTCTTCATTTAAAGTATACTTACATATACCTAGTTGAAACTTTAGGGATTTTGTATAGCATTAATTATAATTTGTGTTTTAGTACAAATTTAATTAGTACTTAAAAACAATATATATCAGCGATACTCAAATAAATTAATTTTAAAACTAAACTCGTTTTAATATGGACTCTTAAATGTTTATTAAATTCATTTGAGCACCGTCAAAAGTTAATAAATTCTAAACAGCTGATATCTTCCATTTAGATTTATGATGTTAATAACAACCCTTTTAAAGGCGCCGACTTTATTACTTTAATATTACGTAATAACAGAATTACTACGACCAATAAAGCCTCAAATTGCAATCGTTAAATTAAATGAATAGCTACATTTAAAAAAGTGTCAAGTTTAATTTTAATTTCTGGTGGTGGGGTTCCGTATTGTGTATTTTATATTTAAGAAACAAAACTTATTTAGTTTTTTAATTGCGTTTTAAATTATTATAATTACACAACCAGTTTTGTTACAATAATTCATAATTGTCAGGTTGCAATTGACAAGTACCAAGCATTAGGTATATATTTTGCAAAATAATAATTATATTTTTCAAAACACCAGTCTCAATCACAATGAAAATGAGGACTACTATCTTAATCAACTTTCAATCCAATTCTTGTCCCTTTATAACATATTATTTTTTATTTTTATATGATTAACAAGTCACTGTGCGAATTGTCTTTGAGCCCCAAATTTTAACGTTGGAGTAAACTTAGAAGAAATTTGTATCTATTATTATATATTCTAAGAAAAAAGGAGTCCGTTTTTGTTATTTCAAATGAAACCCTAATAAAGTAAGACTTCAGCGAATTCGGAAGTCAAATGAATAGACTTTAACGGGAAGGGACTTTT
>DWAJ01001429.1:0-22416 GCA_018238005.1 Eurema mandarina | reverse complement strand
GCCCGTTTCTTAGCCAGCAGCAATACCATTCACGCCCCCCCAAATCCGAACAGTGGACGCCTCAAAAAGAGTGATACCGAGAGCAGCCTCCTCGGTCCAATTCGCTTCACCCAGGGTGCTGGATTGCCCATTGGGGTGCCCAAGCGACTAAGCCTGGACTTTGGGGGGGAATAAATATTACCTACTATTACGATTACCTAAAAACAAACTCGGCGCCGAGCTGGTGACTTTTTCCGTATTACAATTTTTAATAAAAAAAATGAAGTTGAAGCTGAGTTGATAACAACTATTGAGCAACCTTTTTTGGCACGAAGCTCGCATGTACATGTATAGCTAACTGAACAACATCCTCAAGTTTATGTATATAAGTGCGGACAGCTTGGGACTCGGCTGCAGAAAACGGTTTCGAACCGGGGTAGTATTGCGAGCAGAGATCTGGCGTTTTGTGAACATCGTCTGTAAAGGTAACAGTTTTTAATATACAGATATTTAAATATATGTTAGGTTTATGTGAAGCTATATTTAACACTCTTATTGTTTCGTACTGAACTTGAGATGTTCATTAAAATATAATAAAAGTACTTTTAGTAGCAGGTATACCTAAGCATTATGCTTGAGTAGGTATTTTTATGTCTGTAATTTTTATTTAGGTAATGTATTACTACAAAATGTAACATTACTCCACTCTAGCACAGTAGGAATGTATGAATAAATTTAATACTTAATTTAATACTAACCTCTCCAATGGTATGCAAAATTACGATTAATATTTGTACCAAAACACGTTTTTCCCGATTCTATATTTTTGTGCCACAAAGAAGGTCTAGTTTTATTCCTGGCAGTGATATTCCGTGACCATAACGTTTCTTGAATGGGTCGGAAATATCTTAGATCTCTTGTGAAATTATGAGCGTCAGGATTTAGCATCGGCACCAGGTACCTTAAGAAAACAACCACGAAATGTTAGTGTTACCAAGAATCGCTTTCGAATCAAATAACATACTTACAAAGGCTATCTAATTAAATCTCTTATGTAATTAAATCTGAAATTTTCATTGTACATAATAATTATTATCTTAAATTCTAACGAAGTATATAACAAAATATTAACACGATTAAATTACCAGTCGTAGTCATTGAAAAATGGTGTCTGGTAGTTAGCGTCGGAGAGTAGTTTTTCTGCCAACTCCATGATAGCATTAGAAGCACCCCACACCATTCCATTCAAGGCTAAAATATTCCAACTTTCAATCTTAGTTTTAGTAGCATAAAATTACTAAGACGTATAATAAACAAGTTTAATAATGTTTTTAAATGTTACTGTTTAAGATAAGTTTTCTGACTAGGTTTGTGAAAAGCAAGCCGTACTTCCAATGACGAGTATCCCTGGCTTACGGGTCCGGGTGTCGCTGTGAAGCTCCAATGCTATGATTGTATTATTTTTAGCAGTTCGCGGACTCAAATGGACCACTCTCACCATCTCTGGGTCATCAATAGCCATCTGATTCGTCACATTTAACAAATTCTCCAAATCGAAATATTCAACATAATTTAAATAATTGCCAGTACTTCGTACTCTTCTCATTTTAGCACCCGATCTGAAATCATAGTTAAGTTAATATTCAAAAATGTAATTTCTTTAATACACATGTCTTATATACTGTACAAATACAAACTGCTCATAGTTGCGTGGTGGAAACAATATCATAAATAATAGTCCAAAAAAATACAACACGGATACCATATAAACTTTAATTTGTAACAACATAATATTCTATATTTTGTGATTAAAACATATATGAAATCAAAATATGTCTTCGCCCCTTTTTTAACAGTTATTTTTTCAATCACAACGTATATCACAGATAATTTTATTAAAAATATGTTTTAAATAAGCTTATAAAAAAAAATTATATGCACCAATTTCAGTTTTATGTGTTGAAATGCATATTGAAATATTACTATAAAGTACAATAATAAAATTAAATAACAATAAAATTAACGTGTAAATTCTGGCTAATTTTGCCAATTCTTCTTTCTTACGCGTCATTGTGCAGTCATGTTATGTCAAGCTTTGTTATTGATTATTATTTCTTAATATGAATTTTCTTGCTTTGTTAATAATTATATTTAATATTCACATATATTTTGTAACTGGTTCCAAAGGAAGCCATGAAAACGATAACTGCTCATTATGCACAATATCACGTAAGCTTAATTTCTTTATAGCCTTATTTTTAGAAAATATGTTTATTAGTTTTGTTTCTTTAGTTTTTCGACGAAAGCGATCACTCTCAGACTACACGCGATGGCGAGCGAACCCTGAAACCTCACCTGCATTTATTGTCAAAGTATTGGAAGATGACACAGCGATTCCTATTACACGCAACCCAATTGACGTAACTCGTCTCACAACTAGACAAATTGTAGCTGTTAACATTCAACCCCTAAATATGGGTAGGGAAAAGTTAATCGTTGAAAGAGCAACATTACTATCATCAACAGCTACTCCAGACCTTGCCAAAGAATACACTCGATTTGTGCCACCTACTACTTTGACATTAACTCGTTTTGAAGGAGACATGACTGGAGCAGGAAGTCCTGTCATTAATGATAAGATACCGCCAATTAAGCCTAAAGGTAAAGCTAGGTAAAAATTTTATATAGTTTAACCATCTCAGTTAATAATATTAAACTTCTTTGTTATGTAAGTTTTGAAAGGCCAACAAAAAATTGGACCAGTTATGAAATTTAATGAAGATCGGCATATTAAACGTGACGAGAGCCCCCCAGCTGGCCCGCAGTTCATCCAAAGATCAAACTCTGATGTACTCAGGCAATATGCACCTGTTGCTACTGTCCTATTTACAAAACATAATACATTAGGTCCTTTGACTCCGCGCACTGTTGATAAATTTGTAAGTATTTTTCCGTAAAAAATATCTGAATTATGTAAGAACTCCGTAACATATATAAATATGTTATTTCTAGCTATTATACAAAACAACAATGCTTCCTACACGAACATCACCTTTATCGGACATAATTATTCCAATGAGAACATCAGATTTTTTTAATATTTTAACTTTGGATCAAGATATAGATGTTATAAACAACAATAGGCTTTTCCCAACGCGTACTTCAATACCACTAGTTGAGTACCCTGTACGGACTATCAAAAGTACATCTGCGGTTGACGAAGATGATGATCTATCTATAACAACAAAGGACGCTTTTGAAATTCAGAGAAGGAAAGGTATAGAGAAAAAGAAACCATTCGATAAAGATCCGGAATCGTATAATATATACGACGATGAGGAAAGTGAGACTACTCATAAAAAAATTAATACTGAAAATTACGATGAGAATATAGCTAAAGATAGCAGTCGAACAGACAAATCGATAATAAAAATAACTTCACTCGATAATTCGGAGGAATATGACAACGCAACAGAAATAGAGTTTAACTTAGATGAAGAAGAAGAAGATATAGTCAAAAATGGAACAACATTGACGACCAGGGTTATGCATGATGTTGCAACTATAGAATTAACGACTAGAATCAATAAGGAAATATTAAGAAAAAATAGAACTTGTAACCTTATCAAACTACGTCAGTTGAGTTTTAACTCACCACGCACACTTCATGAGGTTTATATTTTCCTTTTATACAACAATTCATCTTTCATTTATTTAGTCCATCGTATAGGTACCTTTTCCCTAAATTATAATTTATTTTAGATAACATCTCAGCTCAAAAGTTGGGCAGAAGAAAGTCCTATAGCAAAGTGGATTGATATAACGGATGGAAATTTTACAGTGATGGAAAACCCAATATATATGATGATTATAGATGATCCAAGTAGCGGACAAATCGTTTCTGCGAAGCAAACTGTCATGATCGTTGCAGGTAACTATGATTAATATTTCACTAATAAATAAATCAACTATAATGTGAATTATGAATGCTAACAGATTTCCGACTGTTCGTCAACAAAATGAATAATCATCTTCCAAAAATAAATATCGATTTGTACTTTACAGTGATGATACAAGGTACATTAAAAAGTAAAATTTATGTTATTTTATTATGTAGGTATAATGAATTAATTTAAAAGTCTTGATCAACTTAAAACAATATTTTCGTACACATGGTATCTCTGCCTCAAAAGATAAATTTATTATCTATTAATGGTCAGGTATTCAAGGAAGGGATCACCAAGCAGTCGCTGCAGCGATGTACGTGCTCTATCAACTGATAGAACGCAGCGAGGCACACTCAGACCTGTTGACTAAGTATAGATTTTGGATCATTCCTGTTTTTAACCCGGACGGCTATTCGTACTCCATGTCATTTCCACGGGTTAGTAATAGGTGGATACATAGAACTTTTAAAAACCCATATATACTTTTCCTACATTTATCTGATTTCAAATAAAATACCATATTATTATTATTATATTTATTTTTAAGATCAACTTAACGTTTTAATAGTAATAATTTACTTTCTGTCCTAAACCAGATTTAGGACAGAAAGTAAATTATTACTATTTATTAGAGCTCTCTTAATAACTTTATTATCAGACGAATTTATTAGCCATACTCCTCAAAGTGTCTTAAGATAACATAACTGATCAAATGTCTGCGTAATATCATTATTTAAATGACAAAATATGGAAACTTACGCTGATAAAACTAATACTTTTCATATCACACGAATTTCACGTTTGTTCGTAATATTGCACAATTGATTTATTATTATTTCTGATTTACCAAACAGCAATTATTTAATGTAGCTAGGCATACAGCCTATAATAATTCAGTGGCGAATTTGCCTCAAAAGCCCAGGAGGCGTTGGACGGCCAGATGTTAGAGGCAGCCAATCGAATCGAGACAAAAAATTACTGATGATAACAAGCAGCAGCACACAGCAAATATTAATATATATTTATATTATTAATATATAATTTAACTAAATTTCTAATTCGATGTCGATAAAAGTTGGCACAAAAGTAAATCAACTACATATATACTCATAATCTTGTGTGGTCGACAAAGATGGCTAGCCTAGAGTGGCCAAAACTGCATATCCGCCACTGCTATACTAACTATAAAAAAATATAACTTGAAATTATTGATTCTCGTTATCAATAAGAGTATTATAACTAAAGTACAAAAATATAAATTAAATATAATAAATATAGGTAGATACAATAGTAACAGTATCGACCTATATTTATATTTATTGATATTTTTAACAATAAGTAAATTCCTCAAGTAGCGAAGAGAATGGACTAAAAATCTAAGGCAAACTTGGGACTCCTGCAAAAATCAGGAGTCGTGTCAAAGTTGTGAACTACACGGCATTCGATGTACGATACAACCATGTTATGGAGTCAACTTAGATAGGAACTTCGAATACCAATGGATTCCACGTAAGGGATTAGCTATTCTGTTAATAAACTTTAAATTTAACGATTATTTGCATCAAATATTATTTCAGACACAAATCTATGAATAATATATTTCGTAACTTGGGTCAAAAATTGTATACACTCTACAACCTAATTATATATTTCTTATGTAATGATAAGTTTTAGTTGTGATGTATATAGTTTGTTGAATGCGTTTAGCTGAAGAATTGCGTTCGGAGCATCCATGTGGGTCCTTGTATGCCGGTTCGAGGCAACTGAGCGAAGCAGAGACGCGAGGACTCACACACTACTTGCATGAGCAGAAAACTCCTCTCTATACCTTCATTGCTTTTAAAGAAGGAGATGTCCTTGTGAGTATATGGATAAAACTTGCAATCTATCAACATCAAAGTAAAATTTATCATACTTGGTCATTTACCTACGAAAATAATCTTTATTGCTCCATTGTATAACTAAAACGACACACATAAAATAAGTTTACAGAATTACCTATTAAATGAATGAATGAATGAAATGAATGAAAATAATTTATTCACTTAAATCACCTTGTGATATTTATGAACGTCAAAACTAAAAATATAGATCAATACAGACATGTCGTTGCAGCCACACAATCTGCTTTGTCCAAAGCCTTACGTTATTGCAAAAAAATATAAAATAATTTTGGCGTCTGTCTGTTTCAATCTATAAACGCCTGTTTCCAAAGGGTAAGGTGTATGAGAAGAATACAGGCAAAGAAACTCATACACTACTTTTTTAAAAAATCATTTGTTACAAATTGATAAAATATGAGCAAACTTGACAGATGCCAGCCAACTTAATACCATTAGAAATGGTTATTTAAAATTTTTTTATTTTAAATGGAAATTAAGTTTTTAATGTTTAATTTTCTACTTAGGGAGTAATGTATCCTTATTCTCACACGAGAAAGAAGAGGGCCTTTGACCATGTTTATGTTAGTATGCTATTATGTTAAGTAGTTAGTCTGAAAGCACTCCTTCATCAACTGATCATTTTTGCTCTGTTTACCACCACCTTCTGTGAAAGGAGAAAATTAAGTGAGATGTAAATGATATGTAGATATAAATAATCTAGCTATAACTATTTTTTCATTAAACGTAGAATTGTTTCAGCTACCGTTACCGAATTAAAGTATGTATGCTAAATCACGTTATAACTTATAAGTCATAACTGAATTTATATGACAATTAAAGAAGTTATTGGATAAAGTTTTAGATACGAATCTCTTATCACAATTAGTAATCATTTCAATCACAGCTGATTAAAACAGGTGTCTTGTACAACCTGACCTTATATTTAGGTCGCTTTTCATCATTTAACAATTAATATCGATGTATGGAGATTAGGTATCAACATTATTTTTTTTTATTTCAAAGTTGTATGCGACAACTAATTTGGTGAAATATGACGACATTTTAAAAGGTTCCAACGGTATTTTGTAGCTCGCTAGTTATAATGTACATAATAGATTCATTTTTCAATCATATTTTAGTGCGTTTATTTTGTATAAAACTAATTATTTTGTTTATATGAGTTATAAAACATTGTAGAGGCAACGAGCGTCAAGTGCAGCCTCGGCCGCCTACAGCATTAGCGGGAGGCCTTACGTTGCTGGTCAAACGTCAGAATTTCTGCGTTAGTCATCAAATTGTATTCAATAATTCAATTGTCTACCTATATCTACCTATATCTAAAAAAATATATATTTCTGGACATTTATACACAGCGCCATATAGTCACAAGCTAAGCAGAACTTGTGTTATGGCAACTAAATAACGGAATAAATAACATATACATACTTTTCTTTTGTAAATACATACATTAAATACATAGCAGCACCCAGACCCCAGAAAAATACAAATGTAAATTACTAATATATTTTTCCAGCGTGGGGATCGAACCCACGACCCTTCGCGCAGAAAGCAGTTGTTCTATCACTGCGCCAAGCGGTCGTTCTTTAATTGAATAGTATATTTTAGTCAATCAAACATTTTATATCACAATTTTATTTTTCCAAAGCGCTGTACGCTGGCGGTATAGAAGATTGGGTAGATGGCCATTTGGGTATCGATAACACCTACACAGTAATGATGTTCCGACCTACGGACTCGCACAATTCAAAGCTTATAACCGAGGTCAGGTTTAGTATTATAACGTATACATAAATCTCTTCATCACAGTTTTTATAAAAATCCCCTTAATTATAAATCTGTCTAATTCCAAGTTTAGAAGCCTTGCTAAAAATGTCTTATTAAAAAGGCATAGATATTATACAATAAACGAATACCTATATTGAAGACAAAAACCCTTGGAATGATATTTCTTAACGCTCGCAGTACGGTGACCTTTTTCATGTATAAATATTGTAATAGTTAAGTTGTTATGTATAATAATAATTACAATTGTATCTTTCTATTTTACAAGAGCAACTGTCAGAGTTTCTTACCGGTTCTTCTCTGTAGTAGGTAACTGCCTTCCGAACCGATGATCAATCTTTTGTTTTGTAATACTGTGACGATTCACTAGTGTTACTTTATGTAGCCTCCTTGAATAAAGATATGTTTGACTTGGACTTTGAAAAATAATTACTAATAAAGTGACTTCTGGTCTGTTTCCTCATTAAACCAAATGACATCTTAATCTACGAATTTTAATTTTCTATGCTAATAAAGTATCACGGAACTGCGTCCTATCTCTACTAACTTCACGACAAATGTTAATGTTCAAATACAAGCTTTTAAAGACAATATTTAAGATACATGATGGAATTAAAATAATATGTTGTCATAGCGGGTGGTGCACGAAGCGTATGCGGCTATAGACACACTACTTCTTCAAAGCGTGGAACCTCTCGGACCGCCGCCTGTCACCATAACACGATCAATGTCCCACAAAACTACCCCGTCATTCATAATATACATCTCATTTTCTACGTTGATATCTGTAAATTTTTTAAAAATATATTATTATACTACGTAGAGGAGTCAAGAGGAAAGCAGTTTTCTCAAAGTAGCTGATTCGTTAATCAAGTTGCAATTCGGTTATATAATTGTACTTGCTATTAATTCATTTTATTCGATATATTTTGGAACTTAGTGATATTTAATTAATTGTTTGCTTGTAAATATACCATTGTTAATATAAGATGCAGTTTTATTTACGTAAATAATAATGTTTAACATTAATATTGGAAGGAGTATGAACCGTATAGTCAGTTTATCTCCGTTCTAGAGTATATCTGTTCTAGAAAATAAATAATTATTATATTATAAAATATAATATATATATTATAATATTCTTTTAAGATTCGGTACACGTTATAAAATCTTTATGAAATCTATAGAACTCATAGAAGTCGCATAAACTGATTAAAATATGTAGGTCTATCTAATATAACGATTTTTCTGGCTACAAATTGCTCATCCTTGGTGTATACCAGACACAAGCAGTATTGTTTGTTTAAAACCTATAACTTTTAACAAAAACTTTTCCTTAGAATTTCCCATATTATATTAAGTTTATTTATAATATCCAATACATTATATATAATATATCTTATATAGAGATATTGTGCTAAACGTTTCTGAACAACTTGAGTTAGAGATTTTTTTAAGGTTCCAAAAAACGGAAACTTAATAAAACCACTTCGTGTCTGTCAGTTTCTCTGTCTGGCCTCAAGACCCTTTCCTCATTTCAAGGGATCGAGTTGAAATTTAAACTTTAAACTCGGGTTTACAGGCTCTAAACTTACGTAAAGAAACACCACAGTCGCTTATTAGACAAAAACGCATACAGTTTTAACACTGCCGAAGGAATCAAAACCTACAATATCCTGTCAACCTAGAACTTTAAAATTTGACAATTAACGTTGCTAATTAACTGACCTAACAAAATCTAAACATTTGTAATAAAATATTAAAGTATATGGTGGTACTAGGTCAAGTAGTATCATCTGAAGGGACCAGAACTGATCGTAGCTACCCTCAGTGGGATTCGTACTTGTCTGGTTTATTTCCTTCATATAACAGGAGAAAAATGAGTCTTGATATTTATATAAAAATAAACATTTATTGAATTTAAACTTTTGATATTTATATCAAAAGTTTATATCTATTGGTTAAGGAAGTAATTTTGGGCGCGTGCAGTATTCTTGACAAAAATTCTTGGGTATAGTGATATACCTATAGGAAATTACTGTATTCTATCAGTCATATCCTGTTATTATCTTATCTTAATATTCAATTATTGACATTACATGGTTAACGGAACTTGCCTTTGTAGGCTCAAAAATGGAAAATTTACAAGTGTTATTTTATAGTATATAGTAGATTACTACTTAGGTACTAGCTTGTAGAAAACGGATTACGTATATACAAAAAAAGATGCGTGTATAATACCCTATAGGGAATAACCGTAGAACTCATACCGTATAACTCATGTTTATAGATGACGTGCACGCTTTCGGTAATTAATATCAGACGTCATTGTTTCATACCAAATATCAATGCCATCTTTATAGAGATGGGTACCTTGTTATCTAATTTGGAACTGCTAAAAATATATGTGTCTTTTAGAGACACAACATTGATATGATGACGAACGTTCGTTTGCATCGTTTTACTAATAAAATATAGCTACACAAGTACTTAAGAAAAGAGTGAGCTAAATCGCTTTATCTACACTAATATTATAATGAGAGAGTGTTTCTGATTACGTTGTAAGCTGTGGATCTTCTTAAACATATTTTACCAATAGAAAACCACTTATTCGAAAAGTAATAATTCCGTAAATTCCGCCCGCATGGACTTTCATATAAACTTTGATCCCCCCCCCTCTTATAACCCTTTTTACCAGTTAAACAGTTCCAGTAGCCTATGGCTTTTCTCAGGCTCTAGACCATCTGTGTATCAAATTTAATTACAAGTTTCAGTAGTTTTAGCGTGAAAGCGTAACAAACAAACAGAGTTACTTTCGCATTTATAATCTTAGTAGGCATAATAAAGTAATAATGCATGATTTTTTTAATTTATTATATAAATATACATCGATATAAATACTTCAAAACTTTAGTTTTAGTATTCATACATTGCCATTATCATTTTATTTAAAATAGTAGCTGACCCGTGCCCACTTCGTTGGGCATAATATTAACAATATTAATAGTGTCTGGGTCATCATACCTAATTTCGAAGCAACAACACCAATCTATTTGTCCTTATTACAATATTTAATCAAAAGAACCTGATAATAATCATTAAATTGGCAAGACAATCAGAGATAGAAAAATATATAAAATCATGTCCATAATCTCGCGCCTTCATTCGTGTGTTACTATTGCTTTGGTTCGATGTGTGTAAGTGACAAAGAAATCCAATAAACTAGTGTGGATTACCTGGTAAAATTACAAAATGGTAAGACACTTATTATGCAAATTAACCTCGGTAATTTCAGGCTACAACGTTTATCTTGTGAAGAGTATACTACTAGGTACTTAATTCCGATCACTATGGTTATCCCTACTGAAAAAACGTCAAAGGATAAATGCACAGGTTAAATTTATTTTTAAAAGAACTCATTGTATACTTTAATGTATTAAAGTATTATACGTATTTCACCGAAATGACTATCTTATTCGCTAACGTATTTTCCTAGTTTAATTTTTTATTCATTTTTGGTCTTTTTCACTTTGTAGTAAAAGTAATAGGTTTTACTTTTTTGATGTTCCCTTATCAACAATCGTGAAAGTTAAAGACTACTACGCAAGTTACATACGCAACGCTTTCTAATTCAATATAAAATGTATTAAATTACCTCACTTAATAACATCGTAGTGGTGTAAAAATATAATGAAAAAATATATACCAGCCGCGCCCCGTGGTTTTCCCCGCATTTATAATTATTATACACATAAACCTTTCTTTTGAATCACTCTATCTGATAAAAAAACGGACGAAAATCGGTTGTGTAGTTTTTAAGATTTAAGCATATATAAGAACAAACAGAAGAAACTGACTTTGTTTTATACTAAGTATGTCATGATGATGAACATATTTTTAAATTGCCTTTATTATTTTTTTGTATTGTATTATAATAATACCATGCTTGTTGTTACCCCAAAGTTATTGTAATCATTTCCTGCTTAAATCGATTTCTTAAATAACATCGTATATTATTAAAGAGAGATAGATAAGTAATAATCTTTAAGTCAGATTAGACTTCTTCGTAAGAAAGAAATGAAAAAAACAGACACATACATACATGTAGAACATAGTGTAGCTTTTAGGCGACATAAATATTTGATATATACACACGAACGTGTATGTCTGCTTTTTAAGGATTCCGTTAACGAATTAAAGAAAATTAACTCTTAAGTTTAAGTAACAAGAAAGAATATGCCGTTTATATAAAACCGTGTATTTCGGCACTGCCACCGGACTACAGCGAAAATCTATAAATTTAACGTTTTTTAAAGTAAAGAAAAGGTCAATGTCAACCTATTGTCATTTAATTCGATACATAAGTGTAAATTCCATTTGTCTAGGGGAGGTTCATAGGACGCCGGGATTTCGATTCTCTGTAAATTTTATTAGGTACCTTTTAATAAAATAAACAATACCTATTTAAATGTTGTAAAGGTATTACTGTTATTCTAAGTAATCCATAAGTTCTTATCTATACAATGTGATATGATACTGAATAATAATTTGCAATCAAACCATTTTGGAAGAAACCGTATCGTGCCGTACTTTGTATTAATGCGTAGGTATTTTAAAATTAATTCATTCTTAATAAATATCCTCCTCAATTAGTACCAGCGTAATTATACAAACAAGCTGCCAATACATTTTGCGAATTCATTTTAATTTATTTGGATTAATATGAAGACATACATCCCAAATAAGTGAATTAAACTCAACAACAAGTCCATATATCTAATCAACAAGGTCCTTTAAAAACCTTAAAAAAATTATGAGATATTAATTTTCATTCTTGATAGTTTATAACTTCGTCCGTTAGGTAACAATATGATCTTGAAGTTTGTAATCGTACGTGATCATTATAATATAATTAATATAAGAATTACCTAAAGACGATAAGATATTGGAATGATTTATTTTACTGAAATCATATATAAAAAGTGTATATCATATATAAAATTTGTTTTGTTTGCTCATATATTTTATGTTTATAATTAATTATAATATTAATTGAATCGTTCTCAATTGATCAAAATGTTTTTTTGTATAAAATTGCATTGTTTTTCTTTATTAATAAGTTAAACCTTACAGAAAACTAATTTATTAATATGCTTCTAATTTATTAAATGAAATCAACGAATAAAGATGAAAAAAATAAATAATATCATTCATACAAAAATTATTACTTCAGAAACAAAATCGTTTTGATCACATTAATAAATATAATTAAAAATTTCTAATTGTTTATAATTATTATGCGATCCCACCAAAACACGTGAAAACCAGAGGCAAGTTATAGAGAACGAAAAAGCATTATAAATAACCAAGTATGGAACTTTATTTCGTGTTTTATGCCTGCCGTGTGTCTATTTATATATGTCGCAGGCGGATTGTATAATACGCTGTATTAGGTACATTACGGCTAGCCGTTTTAAAAAACAGGGCCGTTTTGTAATGCGGCGCTTCAACGTTTAGCTGTATTGAATGCGGCTAAGTAAAAAACCGCCGAAACGTATTCGTCGCCATACGTTATTCAATATGGCTAATAAAGCGTGGGATTAGCCGCCTCTTTGACAGTTTTTAATAATAACTTGATTACTCAACTTTAATAAAATAGAGCTGAGTAATCAAGTTTTTTTATAATGATTCAAAAACTAGTCTAATCTACCTACAATTTAAGTACAATTTAAGTTAAGTACCTGCAATAAAGTACAATGCGGCTAAACGTGTACCGCTTTATTGGAGAACGTATCGCAATGACAATACGGCTAATCGTTGAACCGCTGCATTACAAAACGGCCCTGTTTTTTAAAACGGCTAGGCATAATGTAATACAGAGGATTATACAATCCCCCTGCGACATATATACAAATATTATGTTCATACTGAACTAAAAACTGCGAATTATTAATATTTTTTTATAATGTTTTAAATGAAATCCTTTTGCAGTTACTAGTTTTGTTTCATTGCATGATTAGACTGTTGGTATGATTTATTTTGTTTATTAATCACTATTGTTGTATTCCAGAGTAAACCGGAGACAGGCGAATTTGTAAATGGTGGCTTTAGTGATGCAGGAAATGATCCCCCGTCGAAAGACGCGCCTGCGAAGGTAAGTTATCTTAACCTATATGAAATATTAATTATTATATGCAAGACGAATAATTAAAAGAGCAAGAATTTTGAAGACACGTAAACATGATATGAGTCAGATTTCTACTGTATAAGGGATATAGATAACATATTGAATAACAGATATGATTTCAATCTAAAATATTAAATTGATTACTATCATTAGTTAAACGTAAATATATAAATTTTCTTCAATTGAATGCATATACATAAGATTTATATCGTATCGATTTGAAATAGTAATTACACATTTGACAAATGCATTATCATAATTAGTTAATGGGGTTACAAGAGTTAAGATTAAAATTCACACACTCATGGCTTGTTAATTAATATGACAGACATTTAGTTGCTACTAATGATATATCGACAAATAATGTTTAATGAACATATCTATTTGTATATCAAGGAGTCAATCCTAAAGCATAAAATAGCATACATGCAACCCAATACGCCAAAAACCGTCTTTATAAAATATTTGTAAATAAGCATTTATTAACCGCAACTATAATAAGAATTATATTTCGTTTAGAGCGAAAAGGATGTTGAAGAAGATGAAGAGCCAGAGCGTGCTATGTGGGGAAACCAGATTGAGTTCCTTATGTCATGCATTGCCACTTCCGTAGGTTTGGGCAACGTGTGGCGGTTCCCCTTCATCGCGTACCAAAACGGAGGCGGCGCTTTCCTTGTCCCATACATTATCGTCCTCATCTTAGTTGGAAAACCTATGTACTATCTTGAGGGTGTAATAGGACAATTCAGCTCTAGAAATTCTGTTAAAGTTTGGTCAATGTCGCCAGCCATGAGAGGTAACATTCAAAACTTTCTTACTTTAACATTTTATATTTAACGCAGATTTTACACTGTGTACATACAGAAATCGGCATTTTTTAGTAATAATGATGTTGTGTTAAATAAAATAACATAAAATAAATACCTAAATGGTAAGCAATATTTTTGTCAATTATTATGTTAGTGCTACTTTGAAAGTTATTACATACTTATGTAAAGATTAGTAGATTAACTAAAAGATTTGTCTAAATTAGAGTTTCTTAATGTTATCATTACAGGTACTGGATATTCACAAGCTGCTGTTTGTTTCTACATCCTGTCATACTATGTATCGATCATCGCGTTATGTCTTTACTATTTGGCGATGAGTTTCCAATCCACCCTCCCCTGGGCAGTTTGTGATCCATCGTGGTCGAACTGTGTGCCGTCGGGAGAGACAGAGAATATAAACCACATCGTCAACGGTACCAGCAGCGCTGAACTATATTTTGTGTAAGATATATTTAAACTAACGCCATTAAGTAATGTTTATGGCCATTAATTAACTAACGTTTACTTTTGGTTTGTTTTAGCAAAACTGTTCTGCAGCAAAGTGATGGAATTGAAGGCGGTCTCGGTGAGTATAGATACCACTTAATTATTATTACTTGTAAGTAAATTATTATCATCTATTTGTACGTGAATTAAAACTGAAAGTATTTTTACAGGCCTACCAATTTGGTATCTGACTTTGTGTCTCTTCATCTCGTGGTTTGTCATCTTCTTGATTGTGTCTCGCGGTGTCAAAAGCTCCGGAAAAGCGGCTTACTTCCTTGCACTATTCCCTTACATCGTCATGATTATTTTGCTCATTTCGTAAGTATAAATAGGACACAAGTACTGGTCGTTTGTGTTATGTACATGAATATGAAGTAATGTATTCATATCATTTCAGTACAGCAATCTTGCCAGGAGCTGGAGATGGAATATTGTTCTTTATTACGCCTCAGTGGGATAAACTTTTGGAACTTGATGTAAGAGGGTTACTAATTAAGAAAAATCATATGAATACAAACCATAAAATGAAATGCTGAAAAATATGCAAATATTGTGCTTATCAAGATGCTTTTTGTTTAAAGGTCTGGTATGCTGCAGTAACACAAGTGTCTTTTTCACTATCTGTGTGCACGGGAGCTATTATTATGTTTTCTTCATACAATGGTTTCAGGCAAAACGTTTACAGGTACGTTTAATCAAATGAGTTAATTCATAAGCTTTAATTACATTTTTCTGCCTCATTCTAAGTGTGCTCTTTAACAACACTCAACTCTTTTTAGGGATGCTATGATAGTAACGACGTTAGACACGTTCACCAGTTTGCTTTCCGGTATTACGATCTTTGGAATT
This sequence comes from Eurema mandarina, assembly GCA_018238005.1. NCBI lineage: Eukaryota > Metazoa > Arthropoda > Insecta > Lepidoptera > Pieridae > Eurema > Eurema mandarina. The sequence goes on along the minus strand of DWAJ01001429.1, from coordinate 6,452 downwards.
CTCGGTAATTTAGCCTATGTACTCGAAACAGAAGTAAACGAAGTCGTCGGCTCAGGTGGTACCGGTCTAGCGTTCGTCTCGTATCCAGACGCGATAGCTAAGACATTCCAACCCCAGGTTTGACTAATTAATTATTTATTGAGATAGAAGCTAATCCTATATAGAATAATACAGCTGTACTTGTTTTTAAATACATATTATAATTATTAATTTATACTAAGAAAAATCGAGTTTAATAAATCTCTTAACAAATTGATAATAAAAATCACTGAAGAGTCGAATTCTATTTAAACATATTATAGTTATATTTTAATTATTTTTATGAAATTTAGATAATTTATCCAGAATTATTGTGAGAATTTGGTTGTTTTCATCCAATTGTACATTTTCAGTTGTTCTCTGTATTGTTCTTCGTGATGATGTCTGTCCTTGGAGTGGGCTCAGCAGTAGCTTTACTGTCAACAATTAACACCGTGCTATTGGACTCCTTCCCGCGAGTTAAGACAATCATTGTATCGGCTATTTGCTGCACGATCGGTTTTGGCGTTGGACTTATTTATGTCACACCAGTAAGTTGATTTTTTCATTATTTTATAATTCAATAATTCGGGTTTAAAAACATACTAAAATTGTAACCATATACTACAAAGGTAAAGTTGCTATAATTATATAATAATCCCTTCATTTTCAAAATTAAAAAAAATGTGCTGACGTTGTAACTATAAGTTTTATACCTAACAAAACTATTTTTTTTTCGAAATAATTCAAAACTTGTGTAATATGATCTTTCCATTTAATACAAAAAAAATATTCAAATACATTGCATTTTGTCACTTAAAAACATATAATATCGTTTTATCTTTCTAATCTAGAGAAACAAATACAAATATTTCTGAGACTAAAATTTTTAAAGCCTAATAGTTAAAAACAACGTCTGTGATTCATATTTTTTATTTTAGAAACTATTACGTACATATTATTTCGGTCTTAGCCCATAACCTTTTCATCCTTCCTCGGTGTAAATTTGGTGACAGATATTTTTAAATAGATTTTTTATGTCGTAGAGCAGATTTAACGTGCGTGTTTTAGCGTGATTTTATTAATATGGTATTCAAATAGACCCTTTGCTCAATACAACTATAATTTTAATATAAGATAATAATATACTCATTTCGTCAAAAAACCGTTTCATCTTTCCCCCTAACGTTATAACGTCACAACTCACAACTAAGGTGACCAATCGCGTTTATAGTCACGTGATTTTTATTTAAAGTTCATCAATTTTTAATTGCATATAATTGATTGAAAAAAATGTTTTTAAAGTATTTTCAATTAATATCAATATTATTAATACTAAGGTTTTAAAATATATATATAAAAATCAATATATTTTAAATACCTAATTGAGATGGAAAATGTTGATACACTGCAAACCTTCATTATAACGCATGAGGGTGCAAAATTTTCATCAATACAAATTAATCAAGCTCAAACACAAGGTAGCTCCTGTGAATCGTTTGGCTCCATCATCAGATCTACTCCAAACTAATGAAATTGTAGTGTTTTCATAAAATACTTAAAGAAAAACCTATAAACGCACTAGTCGCCTATACAATTTTTGAAAGATTCCCTCGATTTCTCTGTCATCATCAAACCCTGATATCCTTACAATGGGACCTTTTCAACAAAAAAAAAACATCAAAATCGGTCCATACTCACATAAAGACAAAAGCATATATAATATATACGGTCAAATTGAGAAACCTCCTTCCTCCTTGAAGTCGGTTAAAAATGTAAAAAAAAGTTTTATGCAATGTAGTCGTGAATTATATGTTTATACAGTTAGTTAGTAAAGTCGGGTTTAATTTTTACCATATTATTTGAAGTTTCAATAAATTTTAATAAGTTACCTTTTATTCAGTTTATAGTATATGAGTAAGTATTTTATTTTCTGTTTATAATTAAATGTTCGTTATAGGGAGGCCAATACATTTTGGAGCTGGTTGACTACTACGGAGGTACTTTCCTGGTTCTATTCTGTGCGTTTGTTGAAGTCGTTGGAGTATGTTGGATCTACGGTAAATATTTACATATAACATTTACCTACTCTCATATCCCCAAGGACTCCCTTGTAACTAAAAGCAATATTTTCCAGGTCTCGAGAACTTGTGCTTGGACATCGAATTCATGTTGGGAATAAAGACATCGGTCTACTGGCGCTTCTGCTGGGGCATGATCACACCAGCCATTCTCGCAACCGTATTCGTTTACGCGTTAACATCATTTGAGGCTATTGTTTTCGGTGGATATTACACCTACCCAACCGCTGGTTATGGTAAGGAATCGTTTTAAACATTTTACGAATTATGTATTTAAATATGTAACTTTTTCTAACAAACCCTTCCTTTTTATAGCTTCTGGTTACATGATGCTTATCCTTGGAGTGTTATTTGTTCCCGTCTTCATGACGATAACAATGTACAAAAACAAGACTGGAAACTTCTTGCAGGTAAGTTACATGTTACATAATATGTATGCAATTCTGTAACGTGGTGGGGCGTTGCATTTAATGTTTTTGTGGTTGTAGACGTTGAAGCGTTCGTTCAGTCCGAAGTCGTCGTGGGGCCCGCGCTCCGCCAGCGAGCGGCGCGCCTGGCTGCAGTTCAAGAGCGACGCGAAGGCGGCCAGGAAACAACAAACCACATCGAGAATTAAGCACTACTGGCTTAGCTTAATAGGCGGTTATAAAAGAACATTTTAATTTAGGTAGAATTAAGGATTCTCTGTACATAACTGTACATACTATTTTAATGTAAAATTACGGCTAGTTTCACCTTAAATGTCTTAAAATAATAATATACCTATAACAAATATGTATGTTTTATATTTGAAACTAAGTACATATTTCATTACATACCAGTAAAAATTAAATAAAACAATATATTTGGTGAAACTATACGTGATTATAATCATATTTTAAAATATTCGACAAATTTGGGAATATTCGGGAATCTAGTTCCAGGTGATCTACATTCCCGAGTGTTTTTTAATATTAAAAGCCAAATAGATGATTTTATATGTATCTTAAGATGTAAAATAAGTTTGTGACCTGATTTTAGTATTTAGTAAGGAACATTTTGACTTATAATAAATTATTTAAAATCAAAAACTACCTTATAGAACCGTACATAATTTATACCTTGAGAGATTGATTTGCAATATTTATAGGTTTATATAACTTCAAATGGAACTTATTTTTTTGTAATGTTTATTGCAAGAAAATCATACCTGTATAACAATTAAATAAATGTATTACCTACGGTTAAATAGTGAAATTTAATATTAAGGAAAGGTCTATTTCAGAATTTCCTCGCAAATTTTCAAAACACAAGTGACGCCAACGTTATATAAGTAAGAACGAGACATGAAATGTCTTATTTCGCGACGTTTCGCGATCATTCAATATTTTTATTTTTTAACGTCACTTCCGTTTAAGGCGCTCAGTTAACAGTCATTTTAATATATTTTTTTTTATTTAACGGTTTATATTTCAAGGGGTAAAATTTTTTTTTGGTAATGTATTGACTTATAGAAACGTTTAAAACATCAAAAAACGTGCATATATTAAAAGAGGAAAAAAAATACATACGTAATAATCTGTGATAGTAGAAACTAGTTAACATCTATATGATATCTGTTTATTACAAACAGTATATATAATAATTAATTATCTATGATAATTAATTAAAGGTGATTTCTAATCTTCAGACAGGTAATAAGACCATCACAAAAAGCCTTGATATTAGTAGATAGCTTTCACATTTAAAACCAAATTTAAAATAGAAGCTAAAAATATTCAATATCATAAAAATGTTATTTGTTAATAAATGAATTAATTTTATCAATTAGTAATAAATCATTAATTTGCAAAATAATATTTTAAATCGTAATAAAAATTTGTTAACTATTACGCGACGCACAGAAGAAGGGTTCCAAAGGCATTATGATTTTTTTTTTAATCAACTAACAGACGCATCTAAGTCAATATATTTTTTAATAAAAGCTCGATACTGGGACATATTTTCAGATTTTTCGAGGAAGGCGTTTAAGTTTTAGCAAGGAGTTCGCCCTATTTAAAAAAAGTGCCATTTATAGGTACCTACATGTAAATTAAATATTCTCGTACTTTAACTTTAGCACTTCGTCGACGTCAATACACATAGGAATGCAAAATTTTATCTTGCTATCTGTTTCGGTCTGTGCTGTAAACCGAGGTCAAAAATGACGAAACTACACACATCAACAAGTCAGTATTAGAAATATATACCCCTGACAAAACGCAAGCAAACTGACACACACACAGACAAACAGACAGACACGTCAAACTTATTAAAGTTGTTGTTTTTTGTGATGTACAAGTCATTTTCCTTTTTCTACCTTTCATTCTAACCCCCCCATAACTTTTAAACGTCTCAATCGATTTTCATCAAACATGTCTAAGAACACTCGCCCGTAAAACACCTATAATACAAAATAACTAAATTGAAATCGATTCATTCCTTCGGGAGCTATGATGCCACAGACAGACAGACAGTCAAACTTATAACACCCCTCTTTTTGCGTCGGGGTTTAAAAAAGTCTAACCAACACATACAGATTTCAATTTTACAATGTTTCTTCACATTAAATCCTTAGTATTTATTTATTTATATTATTTTTTTATAATAAACAACAATTCTTTTTGTTTATTTTTTTTAATAGTCTTAATCCTTTCCTATCCTACTAATATTATAAATGTGAAAGTTTGTGAGAATGTTTGTATGGATGTATGTTTGTTATTCTTTCACGAAACCGGGTGCACTGATTTAGTTGAAATTTGGTAGGTAGATAGGTCATACCATAACATTCCATACACATACAATACATTGCATCCCGGTATTGTTCCGGGAACGGGAACAAAGGGGGTAAAACCGCGGGGCACTGCTAGTTATCAATAAGAACAAGTAGGTACTGTATGTACCTACGAATCAACTAAGCTTAAACTTTCATTAAATGTTTGTTCACGAATTGGATATATTATTACAAAGCGTGGCCTCCTCTGTTATTTAGAGCTTACTGGCACCGATTATTCTTAGAATTGATGAGATTGTTATCCAGCGGCAATTGCTTCCAATTAAATTTCAGTAAGTTGTTGGGTTACTGTCACTCCATCCAAGTCTTCTAAAACACGTCTCTGGAGCATGTCCCGTGCATGCTCAATGGGGTTGAGGTCACGTTAAGAGCGCTCAATAAAATATTTTTTAACAAAAATAAACCGAATTCAAACTCAAAAGCAAAAAATTAATTTCGTTCGTACAATAGATACGTATTTTCATTGAGTATGTAGGTATATACAAATGATTTATCTAATAGTTATTTCATAATTTTGAAGTCTGTACCAAGTAAATGCTACAACAATCCGTAGAATATCGATTTAGCCAAATAAACAGTTATTTTTTTACTTGGCACCGACTTCTAAATTATAAAATAACTATTAAATTATTTTTATATACTAAATGAAAACACGAAATACTTTGTGCGACACAAATTTATTTTAGATTTTTAGTTTGAAGTCGGTTTATTTTTATTAAAAATTATTTTATATATATAGGTTACGATTTTAAGTGGTGGGAATCGATCGAGGATGCTTTTCGAATGAAAAAACGACGCCACGGTTAATTGAGACGGAAAGTGGTTGTCCTATGTTAAAGTTCAATGCTGTAATTCGTTGAGGAATTCCCTCAATTGTCTATGGTCTATACTAAGTGAAAGTCAAGGTCAAAAGTATATTTATTCAACTAGGCTACATATACACTTTTGAATCGTCATGGTATTTACCACCGGTTCGGAAGGCAGTTTCTACAGAGAAGAACCGGCAAGAAACTCTGATAGTTGCTCTGTTTTTTTAAATAAGAACATACCATTGTAAATAAACAAAAACTCGACTTTTATAATATTTATATACGACCGTCCTGCGAGCGTTAAGAAATATCATTCCAAGGGTTTTAGTCTTCAATATATTCATTTAATGTATAAATAATATGACTTTTTAATTAGACATTTTTAACAAGGTTTCTATACTTGAAATAAGTCAGATCCTTGACGCTCTTAGAAAGCTTATTATAATATAGCATACGCTGCCCCATGAAAGAGTTTTTTGATTAACTAAGTCGGAAGGCAGGCATAACAATTTTATCGTACTATATTGATGAGAATCACCTATCTTTATGTATGCGTTGGCATTCTCGTGCACGTGTAATATATTATTAAAAATATACTGTGACGGGACCGTTAGGATGCCAATTTCTTTAAAATGGTCTCGCAATGAGTCCCTTGCTTTTAAATTATATATAAAACGTATAGCCCTTTTTTGAAGAACGAATATCGTTTGAATTTCCGCTGATCTACCCCAG
>DWAJ01001428.1:0-22418 GCA_018238005.1 Eurema mandarina | reverse complement strand
GTTCCACCGACAATCTCACTTGATATATTGTCAACTATTCCATACTCTACCAAATAAACCACTTAAATACACTTAAAATTGATATCACCACACACTCACCTCAGCATTCAAATTATCAGCGAGCAGATTGATAAAGTTGCTCTCTATAGGGAACTGGTTAGTCATGGCTTTCAGATAGTGCGTGAGCTTGTCGTGCGCGGTGATGATGACGCCGGTGCCGCTCGAGTCGAACTGCGGGCGGCCCGCACGGCCGAATATCTGCAGCACGTCCAGGATGCTCAGGTCCACGAACGTGCCGTGCGACTGGTCGTAGATCTCTGTGCCCTGGGAGGAAAAGAACACGCTGTATATAGTCTATGGTGTTGTAGATTTGGCGATATATTTGGTATGTAACGTTAGGTTTTAAGTAATGGCTGGATGTTGTTAGCTTTTAGGGGGAGGGGGGGGGGGGGTTAAGAAAAGTAAAAATAAATCTGTTTCACTTGATGTTTTTGGCTTATTTTTTAACATAAATAGCCGTAGAATTCAATTCAATAAAATAAGCAAATAAGTGTCATTTGCAATTGAAGTTATCAGTTAGAAATAAAAAATAAAAATACAACTTACCCTTATAATAACGGCATGAGCCGGTAAGTTGACACCCCACGCGAGAGTAGACGTACAAACGAGCACTTTTATATAGCCCTCCGAGAAATACTTTTCCACCATATTCCTGCAAAAAAAATTCGACCCAAATTAAAAAGAGGATCCTCATTCGGCTGCTACGATATCCGTCTCGCCTCAATCAATTAATGCATGCATGCTTTATGCAGATTTGAATTGTATCCATTTGCTAAGAAAACACAGGCGAATAGTAGCCTGGAAGTAAATAAAATACAATGAAATATTACCTATCGCTTCTGAGCATGCCGGCATGATGGCAGGCAAAGCCGGACGCGAACAGCTCCGCCAACTGCTTGTTGGGGCTGCTGCCGATTGACTTCTTTGCTTTTAGGAATCCTGCAATAATACGCACTTACTTGCTTAGACAATTAAATAAAGTAAGCAAGCATGAAGTTAAAAATCGTGGAAACTGAAAATGCAGCGAAAACAAAACGAACAGGTACCTACCTACACACCTATTTGTTTATTATTACCTATTATTTGTTATTTAAAACAACAAGTTTCGTCTGTGCATTTCGGTTGTCGACAGACGAATACCCCATTGTAGTTATAAAATATTTTTTCGAATCATCCCCCTTAAAAAGCTTAAAATAATCCTCAATCCGTAAATGTATATTTGCGTGCACGTGCGTACTCGTTAAGTGCGTTCACTTCTCTCATGAACGATGATAAGAATTCCAATTACAAAAATCTTTATTTTAGGTCAATATATCATCATTCATTAAGCTTACCTCCCGAGTCCTCCGGCTCGAAGTACTTCAAATGTCCCTTCTTCTGCGCCAGTTCCTTCATTACCATAGCAGTTTGATGCGTGGCATTCCTCGCATGCACGAACACCATCACTTGGTGCCCTTTCTGCACCATATCCACCGCTTTGTCGTAGCATATCTCGTTCATTTGCTGAATCTGAAACATATTTGAATAAAAAAATTAGAAATAATATATTTTCAAAACATTAGTAAAGTTGAAGATACATATGTGCACTTTAAGGTTAACAATAAAATACATATAAGGAGGAATTGAGAAAAGTCAAAAATAATGATAAAAAGTTAGACAAGTACAAATAACCTCGATTTAGGTTCCCAGGTTGTACTAGAACTAAAATAATATGCAAGTGAAATTATGAAGACTTAACTATAGGAACTAATCACTAGAGATGCGCCGAATATTCGGTTGGTATTCGGTATTCGGCGTATTCGGCATCTTTTTCGCTATTCGTATTCGGCCGAATTATTCGGCTCAGGTACCGAATATATTCGGTTTGTTTTTTTTCAAAATATTAAAAACTAGACCCACCCCGGCTTCGCCCGTGGGACATACATAGCCTATGTCACTCAGTGGTAACATACTTTTCTAAAAGTAAAAAAAAAATTAAAATCAGCCCAGTAGTTTATCCATTACAAACAAATCTTTCTTCTTTATACTATTGGTATGAAATATGATATTTTTCTTGGCTTTGTATATGAAATGGAGTAGAATTAAAAGACAGCTTCATATGAAAGATTTTTTGAATTAAAAAAAGTCAAACAAAACATAATTATGTCTTAAACTTTAGTTATTTATTATTGCCAACATTTATGCTAAACTGAGAATAATTAACGTTTATTTTTATACGCCAACTTTACATGAACATTTATTTTGATTTTTTTGCGGTGAGGTACGGCTCGTTACGAGCTAGCCAGCAGCGGCACGTAGGCTACACGTTAGAACCTGTTTACGCGGCAAAATAAAATAATGGTAAACCGAATAATTCGGCCGAATATTCGGTTCGGTAAAGGCTAAACCGAATAATATTCGGTATTCGGTTATTCGGCCAAATCACTATTGGGCGCATCTCTACTAATCACCATATAATAATAAACAGAACAATATCTTAAACAGACAAAGATACAGATGCACTTAATACAGATCATATTTTCAAAATAATAATAAGTTTAAAAAATTACCTGTCTTAAATGTGATCCTCCACCGCTACCAATATCTTTGACGCCAATAAACTGCTGCTCCAGCGGCACGGGCCGGAATCGGGAGTCGAAGAAAAACAGACCTATGTTCGGGTTTACGCGTAAAAATCTAAAACAAACGGGAGATTTTTTAGTTTAACTATTGCTAAAAGAATGACAAAGTCCACTTATTATTTTTTTACTGGATAAAATGAGTCTTAGATATGAAATCCATGTATCGCACTTATGTTGACATATGTCAAATAAGTAATTTTTCTTTTCCCGCCCTAATTACAAGAGGAAACAAATTCAGTTTTGGCACGCTCTAAAAATAGAACATTTATCAAGCCCTTTCTAACATTATTTAAGGTTTATTAAGATAAGTAAGAGATATTATATACGCAAAATTTTATAAATACCTGGCAACATCCAAATAATTAGGCAACGTAGCTGACAACCCCACGATCCGTATCATGTTCTGTGTAGATTCCACTTGACGTAATGTTCTGGCAACTATAGCTTCTACTATGGGCCCTCTGTCACCGTGCAAGAGATGCACTTCATCGATAATAAGTAGCTTCACTATAGATGCTAACTCTGTGTCGGCTGGAAGAGAATGTTTATTACTTTAAAACAATTTTTTAATTTATTATATTAAACTTATTATATTAACACTGCAATTATAAGTTGCCTTAGAACTTGCAAAGGTATAAGGTGTAAGCTTTAAAACTACTCCAATGATTTTTATATCTTTTTACTAATAGAATGAAAGTGTGCGAGTGTCATAGACCATAGTATATATGATTGTCATTGATATATATTGCTTGAAAAAAATCCAATAAGATACGGTTTTACAAAGGCAACGCCGTGAGACGAAGCTAATAATATTCAATACACTACTTTTAATGAAGCAATTAAGAAAAAATCCCTAAATTTTTAGTTGTAACATTTATAAAATCAGAAATATTATTTTAAAATTTCATATATCAATAAAGATGAACTTACTAGCTCCCTTCCTAGTAACAACATCCCATTTTTCCGGCGTAGTAACAATCATTTGCGTCTGTTGTACTTCAGTTTTAGTGAGTTTCATATCACCGGTCAGTTCTCGTACGGATATTCCTAGTCCTTGCAACCGTTTGCCGAAGCTGGCTGTCATTTCTGATGCTAGAGCTTTCATTGGAGCTATGTAGATTATCTGTTTAGAAACGAAATATAGTTAATGATATTTTCTTTTATTAATAGTTTTTATTGAATAGAGAAAACAATAGAAGTGATTTCATAGTTTGTTTATACATATAGGTTTACACTAACTAGGCTTTAAAAGTTTTGGATTGGTTTCAAATTCTTTTTTTCACCGTTGTTAAGCTTGTAAATGTCGAAAGTTGATATAAACAATTTAACATTACCCTGAAGTATTGGTCAAGGTAAAGAAAGCGAATCCGCAGGGTGCGCTTATAGAGAAATATGTTTAGCAATTTAATAAAATATTTTTTTTATTTTTCACTTACCTTAAATTTATTCTTCATAATAACATTATTCTCAATATGTTGTTTTATCTGATGGACCACAGTCAATAGAGCGATGTTAGTTTTTCCCGCGCCGGTGGGTGCACAGATTAAAAGATTTTCATTTGTATTATACGCTGTGTTGAATACAACTGACTGAATTCGATTTAACTCTTTTATATTTTCAAACGCCATTTGCCCTATCTGAAACATACAAATACACATAAAAAACGTTACAATTAACATTGTTGGTATATAAAAGATGATAGATTAGACCTGTTCATTATAAATGTTAGTATAAGCACAATCTTAATTATGAATTGAATTAATCAGGGTCAGATCAGGTCGAATAACTTATATTTATTAGACATTCAAAACGTTATCCTTTTTATTCAATAATGGTAAAATTTTTTTACGGATTCTTGCCCAATTTGGGAAAGGCAGACTTAAGCAGGTTTAAGTCTATATTCTATAATATTGCTAAGTTATGTAGCACTTTCTATAAATTTAAAATCTAAAGCAAATAAGGTAAGTTAGAAAATAAATGTTAACAAATATAAACCGACTACATACTAAAAACCAAAAAATAAATTTACTTCACACACACTAATACGTAATAATTTAATGCTACAATAATCTAACTACCAATACAATATAGACTGATCAGTTTTATTTGGCACAGACTTCTAAATTATAAGTTTAAAAAGCACTTACTTCATCCATAGCTGCTATAGGTACTCTTATGTTGCCTATTGCCAATGGAGCCGGTTCATTCTTAGGAATTATGACTTCTTCATACTCTTTGTGGTCTTTGCGGACCGCGGTTTCGGGGAGAATTAACTTCATGCCGGATACGAAACCTGAATTATAGATGAAATATTATAGTAATGAATATTATAGTGAACTGATGAGTTTGTTAAAGTGCTATAGGGGGATAAATTTTAATTATTTGAGCTTTTCTGGGGTCACTCTAATTATAATATAAAGAAAACTATTGGTACAATTACTAAATTTTGATTTATAACTACAAAATAATTTGAACAAGACTTGGCTTCTATAAGATCTCAAAACTTTTTACGATGAAAAGACTGCATCGAGAGACTTGGCATTTTTTTACATTAAAGTTTTTGTGGGATTTAGATTTGTCTCCATTCAGATAGCAGGTTCTATGAAGTTTATACAGGGTGTTAAAGACTTAGTTCAAAAAATTCGGAGTGTATATCAGATAATTATTTATAACAATAAAAATTGGATTTAAATTTTAAATACATATAGAAAATGGGTTCATCCTACATGGGTAGAGATAATAGCTGATTTAATAAATCTTACCGGCAGAATTTTTTGCATTGATAGAAGAATCATAAACATTAGGATATTGCACTTTCGTTTGAAAGTATGATATCTTCTGTAGCACTGGGTCGATGTTACTCGCTGATCGTGATGTTGAAAATGGTACCACAGGTTTGGTGAGCTCTGCCAACCTGGGAATTGCAGTGTATTGAGTATGGTTATTTTTTTAACTCAATTGTAGCAAACAAATACAAAAATAACTTTAACAAGACTTCAGCTGGTTTCCCGTAAACTTATCTAACATGTTTCCATATTATCAGACTACGTTTTGGATATCTCCAATCTAATAATCATTTATCAACATCGTTTTATAAACGACAAAGCTATTTAAAAAGGCGAACACACAAAAATGGTCGCATTGAGAATTTTTTGTTTTACTAACTTCATCGCCCTATCAGGGTTTGTCCAAACAAGAAATTAAAGCAACGTCATTAAAGAGGATGTATTAAACAATATACAGTACTAGCTGATGCTCGCGACTCCGTCCGCGTGGACTTTCATATTAACTTTGACCTCCCCTTCCCTCCCTTATAATCCTTTTTTTCTAGATTTTTTCAAACAAATGTTTTTCCCACTAACTTCCGTTCCCGAGGGAATTTCACAATATCCTGTTGCAACTAATATTTAAGTTTCCTAAGATATCAGCATGCCAAATTTCAAGCGTCTAACTTAAGCGGTTTAGATTTTTCATACAAAAGGTTTTTCCCGTTAATTCCCGTTCCCGCGGGAATTTCAGGAATTCCTTTCTTAGCGGATACCTACGTCATAACATCTACATGCACTGCAAATTTGAGCCCGATCCGTCCAGTGGTTGGGCTGTGCGTTGATAGATCACAATGTCAGTTAGTCACCTTTGAATTATATAGATATAGATGTAGTCGCAAAGCATTTGTGAACTTACACTTATAAATCCCTATAAAAATATTTGTACTTGCCATGAGCTCAGTTTAAGCTTGCCATCAGATCAGATAAAATATGTTTCAATAATACATAATAATACAAGTATGTTTAAAATAAATTACCGTTTTGCTCTTAACTGAGCTACATTAATTTCCTGTTCATCATCATCATCCTCAACTCTCTTAGTGCTTCTAGCCTTCTTCTCTTCTTTTCTTACTAATTTTGCTAGAAGTTTCTCTTGCTCCGATTGAACTGATACTTGGCATAGATATTGGGGCATTTTGTTCTCAGGAAGTAGTGCGGCAACTGTCAAATTAATTTTACAAGCTATTTATCCAATTGGAATGCACATAATTACTTTGGCAAATTAAACAGTTTATTAAACTTTATGTAAAATGTTCCATATTGTTACATATATAGCAAATTACATTTCAGTTATGTATATTATTTAAAAATGTATAAGAAAATTGTCTTATTTAACATTTTTTTTATTTAAAAGGGATATAAAGATTTTCTATTTGAATCATAAGCTTCTTTTATTGTAACAAAATAATAATAAACATTCAAAACCAAAATAAAAAAATGTGGACAATATACAACTTACTTTCAGCTAAGCTTGGTTGTTGTGGTGGGGCTCTTAAGCTATCAGTAATATCTTGACGATGTTCAAGTATTTCTTGTATGAATTCAAACTTATCAAAACCCAATAATTCAAACATATCATTTTGCATTTCATCATTAGACCTTGGAGAATTTAGAAAAGTAATTATTGATTGAAGTATGTCAGCACTGGACATACCAGCTGAATTTTCATATAGCTCTCCAACTTTTGCTTCTAACCATTTCTTTCCAAACTGAAATTGTATTAAATTTTTTAGTTAGTCACATTATGTATATGGAAACTAACTAGAGTGAGTTCACTGATTTAAGCAATCTTTAATAAAATACACCATACATAGATATAATAAGTTATTATAGTATATAAGTTATTTTAAACACAACCTTATATATATCCATACAATTGCAAGACAAGATTACAGAGCACCGCATCTGATACATATAGAAATTCTAGAGTTTACTTTGTCATAAATATATTATACAAAAGTCCTTTATCTCATCTGTGTATTTCTAATAATAACTATTTCAGGTAAAAGATTTTTACCATCAGTAGGTAACATATAGCTTGACCTTAGGCAAGACTAATAATAAATAACTTACTTTAGGTTCATTCTGGGGCTTAGTAACCATTGCCGTTCTTGTAACATTAATATTTCTATTGTCAGTGGCATATTTCATAGAAAAATCTTTGACAAATGAGCTGTCGGTAGCAGGTTTTTTTGTTAATTTGGGTAAATTTTTCTTCACGGGCTTGTATGGAATGTAGTTACATTGTATATTTTCTCCCCATAACTTAACATTCTGCTTTACATCTTCACTTTCCTTTCTTATGTATTCTTTTGTATCCTCATTTAAATTACTTGATATTTGTGAGACAATCTATAAATTATAATAAAGTATGTATTCAAATACAGTACAAGCAGAGTTTTAGCATATAATTACAATATAGCAGGATTAACCATGAAATAAACATGTTAAATAATCATATGTTATTAAAAAAAGATCAACTAACTAAAATTAATTCAAACAAAATTAAATTGCGTTATAGATATGAAAACCAGGATTTGAGGAAATAATCCCTCTAAATCAACACAACATATTGATTATCAGTATAATCAATATAATTAATACTTTATAATAATTATAACACTGGTTGTTAAAAGTTAAATATTATATTATCCTATGAATATTTCAAAAACCAATATTACCTCGCAAATTTTGTTAGCTGTGGCTGTCTGAACACTACCAAACGTCTGTCGTAGTTCAGACAGATGTTTTAACATAACTATATCTTGGTCTAAGAACATTTTCAAGACCAACACAGCAGCATCCTCCATGAGTTCATCGCTGGCATCACCAGTTAACATCTTACATGATTCTTTAAGTTTCTTTAGAAGACATGTGATTTCATTTGCAACTAGTTCGTTTTTTGTAATGTAATTGGATATATCAGTAAAGGATTTAAATCTGTAACAATGACAGCTTGTATAATGCCTTGAACAACAATAATAGTATTTTAAAATAAATTTTCAATATACAAGCAAATAGGAGATTATAATAGTTTTGTGGCACCCACCACATTTTTACTACAATGAAAATAGCAGCAAAATCTTACCTGTGGACATTTTTATTTATGGTAGTAGTTGGTATGAAATCGGTTGATGGTTTCAGGCATCTTGGCTTATCTAGTTGTGTGTGTGCTCGGAGAGCCCTGGTTATACGCGGGAGCTCTCTCATATTTTACTGATGAAAGATTATACCTTAAAAAATTATTTCCAACATAATGTATTGTTATTGAAATATTGTGTAATATTAGAAGCCGATTTAATTAGATCAAATGCAACAAAAAGATTGAAAGATAAATTGTTATTTGACTATAATACTTAAAATAATATATCAGGATATTATTATTTACATACTTTCTAATAAGATAATAGGTTTATTTGAATATTTATATATTATTTTGCCGGTTCGTCAGCTCAAAGCTTTAAACATGGAACTTAGAAAATGGTTTTTTAAAGTCTTTAAACAACTTTTATTTACTTTTTACATTTAGTTTATAAGACATTTAACAATTACAGAGAAAATCGTAGCACTTTGGAGTTTTGTCGTTATAGATTTCACTAGCAAAATAGCAATCTAGTCAAACAGCTGTTGCCTTTGGGATATTGTCATTGACAAATGACAATTGACATTTAGTGCTAGTGTAACCATACAGCGATCATCGTTTTCCGATTTACGATAACAACTGAACCGAATTAAATAATAAATTTTTGGAATATACCGAGATGTAGGTACTTAAGCAGAAAAAAAAATTGTAGATAGGGTACAGGTACAGTATAAGGTTTCAGGTAGGCGGTACAGTGTGTACGTAGTTGGGCCAACTAGTATTCTTTAACATTTACAGTCTGCTGTATCAGTTTGTTACTCTGATCTTTTTTAATAGTAGGTATTAAAATTAGTAAAAAAGTATTAAGTACGAATGTCATAAAATTGTAAGCCCTTTTTTATTTCCAGTTTAAAACATGAAAACTAGTACGTAACTAGTAATTTATAACGAATGTGCCTCACGCACAATAAACATTTTTTTTAATAATATGAAGAGGGGAGACGAGCTGGACGCACTCCTGATGGTAAAAGTAACGTCTGCCCATAGCCAATGCATTGGTATAATAATCGTCAAAAATGTTTAGCGATTGACGAGAATAGCTGCGTACCGGTAGAATCGCGCTCGTGAGTGCGAGAAAGACAACAAGACTGGGACAACCAATCAACGCTCGCGCACATGACGATCACGCGCCCTGCGCGCCGCACCGCTACCTCCATACCTTATTTTTGACTTCTGCGCAGGTTTCGTTCACCGCTAAAGGAAATTGACGGTTACTATACCCGGAACTTTGCTATAAACTCCGGGCAGGGGTGCACTACACCGACGCTCCCCACCTTGCCATTGCCACTTGCCACTTGTCATTAGCCCAGTAATTGAACATATTATATTATGCTAATATTGAGGTTTTTACGTAAGCTTGCTGCACAAAATAACAGTTATGTTATGGATAAGAGGGGATAAATGGAGAGAAACGGGGAAAATAAGTATTCTTCTTAAATTCGCTTTTTTATTGAAGCAATAAGTACATCAAATAATACTATAGATACATATAGTGTATCTATATTTTTCACTATAAGGTTATATTGATTATGTAATTTTACTATGGTAGGTAGGTATATGCATCTTTTAAATTTCAATTAAGAACCATGTATAGATTTATTCTGTATGTACACGACATTTATAGATGGTTTTCGTTTGTTAAAATACTTAAACGTTCATAAAAATCAATACTTAAATGAATTAATAATAATATGTCGTTATAACAGCAACGCTCTACCTACATATTATATTTTTTAAATTACAATAAACTTTTGAATCACATGAATCCATTAAAAACGAATTCTAAGGTGTCTTAATATTTTGTAGTATGTTGGTTTTATTACATAGGTATATAACAACTAGGTATATCTTTAAGGATATTTTTTATGTGAAATAAAGTTTACTTTTCCACGTTTGATAAATAAATGGTTGGTTTTACGTAACATAATAATATCAAAGAAAATAAAATGACTTTGAGTCACAAGTATTACCCCTTTTTGGCATTATAAATAAAAACTTTAAACTCTATGACAAGTTAATTTATACTCTAGTAATAAAGATAAAAAGTTTTAAATACCTCAATGAATCGTCAACATCGATAAGAGGCATCTACAGTATTATTAAGAGCCTACAATACCTATACTTACAAAGTTATTTAAAACTTTTTGTCTCTATTGTAAATTACATCCTAATTACTAATCTCGTTGGAGACTGGTGTATTTTGCATTTACCTTACAGTGATGAATAAAATCCTAATTTTATAAACGTTTTCATTTACTTAAGAGTATATCAAACGTTAACCCATTAATCACGTAATTAATTAATTTCTTTTCCAATAAATTAGTAAAACACACGAACTTAATATTTATTTTTTTAATGTACCAGTAAGTGGAACAAAATATTTTAATTATTCGGTACATATATATTATTAACACAAAATTTAAACGTTTATAAAATTAAGGTAAACTTTAAATGATAGATATATTATTTAAAATATAAGTTCTATTCTATTCTAGAATTCAATGATCAAACACTCCTAATATTTAGACTTTCCACAACAATACAATACATATTTAATTGTTCTATGTTCTCGTTCCATTTAAAATTATCTCGTTTAACCCCAAAAGTTATATTTTATATACATTCAAAAGGCCTATAAGTATATAAATAAACTCAAGTTGTCTGTGTAATGCAAATTGTATATCAAGTCTAACTACAAAGCTGTAAGATCTACGTTTACACACAAAAATAAATGGCACAGTCAAGTGGTTACAATTATATACTGGCCACTAATCATAAAACGTGATAACATACACTTATTACAAGTTTAATGCAATAAATAACAATTTTTTAAAGGTACAAAACTTCGTTAAAAGAGACATTCAAAGTGGTTAAATATGAAACGGCTATAAACTTCTAAAAGATTTCAAAACGGCTCGAGGTGCGTTGTAGCTTTTTACATTAAATTACGTGTTCGTAATAGATGTCAAAGCGGTTGATAATATACTTACACTGCGTATAAACCTATGCTACTTCCGAATCTCAAACGAAAGTAAACTCTTCAAAAATAATTTGCAGGTAGATTATTACAAAGATCGTAATAAACAAAATGCAACAACTTTGATAGGGTAACACTTCAAAATTTGGTCCTGGTATACAAAAGCAAAACCAATAAAAATATTAGTGTTCTTGAACACAATTTGAACGTATCTAGATATGGTATATTTTCGATAAGCCTTATTAAAGGGTCGTAGCAATTAGCTAATTAGCTGCTCGCTATATTCAAGAGTAAACCTTTATTAAAGAAAGTTCTTCTAAAAATATTCTATTACACATAACATATGGCAAAATAGTGATAGAATCGGTAAGATAAGTGATCTCAAAAATTTACAAATATAAAGATATACTATAATGAAATTCACATTTAATTTAGACTCAATATTTCGATATTATAGATTTCATTTAGGTATATCATAATTAAGAAAACATTTAACAACACTAACTTCTATTGAAGAACGTTTAAATTATTATATTTATCTAGTAGGGTTGTTGCTGGAACCGAAGCGATGCTGACTGTGGGACCTGAAACATCTTTCATATTATCTTCTAAATTGTATTATCTTCTTAATATTGCATAAGTTAATGTAAGTTAAAGTTGTATGAGTAGAATAAAATACGCTTGAAAGAAATTTTGACTTAAAAATATTAAAAATAGAGGATAGGTAAACAAAACTCCTTCAAATAAGAATGGTGTTAATGTAAAAATATTGTTACGTTGTCATACATAGGTACGTAAAATTTTCTTATACAGATATTACCCTTATAAAGTCTTACCTCGGATATACCATAGTTGATGTTTACAGACCTAGAAGTTAAAAGCTAATTAATTTCAAAGTATCATAGTAAAAGCTCAAGCAGTTAGGAAAGGGGCATGTTCTTGTTAATTCGAATAAATTAAGCCACTGCATTGGTTACAAAATTTATGATTTTAGTTGAGTTCAGCATTTTTGCAATTTAATTGACACATACATATATATGAATACATAGATAATTTTGCAATGACTGTACTAAAAGCAAGCTAAAGCCGCTTTTAAATATTGTTTTTTTTTACAAAATTACATTCAGTCAGTAATTTTGAGTTGGGGAGATTATGAGGATGAAAGATTAGTTTAGGTTGACAATATTTCTAGGTTCAGGATAAGCGGACTAAATTTAGACTAACGGGGTCAAGCAGACTTTCTTAGAAGAATGAAGATTATTTAACTTGGAAGCATGTGGAATGTCACATCACATTTGGAAGAGTAATAGACAAGTAGATTATCATAAGTCTATAGACATTTTACACAAGGAAACACGTTTGCAAAACAAAGCTGAATCTCCTGTGATTTAATTATAGAATCGTTCTTTTAATTAACTACCAAGTTTACCAATAGCTTTTCAAAAATTCAATGATTAAATTAATAGATATGTTATAAGGGCAAAATTTTAAGACGCAAAATTAGGTGGCCGGTCTTATGTTTATTTCCTTTAACATAACATCACTAACTATCTCTTTTTTCTTGTTGGTTTTATAATTTAGCTCTTATCTATCGTTTTGACTTGTAGCGTAAAACGTATGTATGGAAAACTTTTTCGGGTTGATTTGTATATGTACAACATATCTATTAAATATAATATCATTGCAAAAAATACACAAATTGTTTATTTTAAATATTTTATAGTTAAATCACATTGATCCTGTTTGAATAAATATAAACTGCGTTAGACATTCTTATCAGACAGACAAGAATACGAAGAGACAATAGAACAGACAAAGCCAACATGTAGACCCATGTACATAGTCTGAAACACTTGATATTTAAATATATTTTTATTTATTTATTTTGTTATTTATTAATTAATAAATACTGCTTTATTAATTTATTTTATATTAATTGCGACATGGTGTGTTAGAGGTGCGTTAGATGTCTTAAAAAATATTCGAGTTTCTTTGAAGTTTCAGTTTATGTAAATAAGGCGTCAAGTAACAACGACAACGAATCTGCCCACTTACCAAAAAGGCTTTATATCAAAATATTAATAAAATACAACATACTGTATATCTATTCTTAATATAACAAGTAACTTCTAAATTAAACTTCGGTTACCGAAACTTGTTCACACAAAGTTGGCTGAAAATTCGAGAAAAATTATGGCATCATTAGTCTAATTTTCTTTTATTTTACAACAAAGAGCGACAATCTAAAGTGCAATTTTCAATTGTCGGATTACTTACCAATGATTAGAGCCAAAATTATGATACCGATGACGGCTGCAATAATCATCATCTGAAATTATTGAAATGTCAAATTTAATACCACACTTTCTCATATAGTTACTTTGTATAATTATACTTTATAATGTAGTTATATTCCGTGAAAGTATACCTTTGCTATTTTCCATACTCTGTGTGATTTTTAAAGCTATATCTCTATTTTGTGAGTTCACTACGGGTACAAATTAATAAAATTATTAAATCAATTTTAATTAAAAATAAATGGAAATGCACTTATATAAAAAAACAAACAATACAAATGTCGTCACACGTTAATTTAAACGTTTTCTTTTATTTTATCGCGAAAGAATTGTTTTGTGTTAATCTTAAAATAAGTAATAACCTAGGCTACCTTTAAATTTTGCAGCCAAAATTTGCTCTTCAATTTTCCAGCTTGTTGTTCGAACTGTGAAGCTCCTTGTTGCAAAGCATCTGTAACATTTATCATATAAAATTATGCGACTCCTACAAAGAATGCTTTAAAAATTATGATAGACCATTATTCCTTTCAAGCCATTACCATAAGTATTTTGATTTGATCATTAATAGTACCTGCTCTGTCGTCTAGTTCTGAAAGCTTCTGATCCCTCTCAAGTACTTTTTCCACGTTCGTTTTCATAATATCGACCACCTGTACATAATAACAGTAATTATAGTCTTAACTTTTATTAGTTGTAGTAAATTATCATTTAAGAAGGTGAGACAATCTTGCAATTTTTATCATACTTTATTGAACAGTAACAAACAGTAGATACAAGTAACTAAGTGATCGATTGAGTTTAAAGCGTAGATGTTATTAACAACCCCAAAAACTTTGTTTTTAGAAGTACATCAGAATTAAAATAAAAGACATATTATATCACATTATTTTCAAAGCGCAAAAACCTATTTATAAATTGTATTTTCGTTTAATAGATTTCAATGACAATAGTAAAAGTCAGGTTAACTGATAGTTTATTATAGTATTAGGTAATTTGACAATTACGAAATAACTAGCTAAAATTGGTTAAATAATAATAAGAGTCAGTTCAATTGGAAAATAGTTATAGTTTTGGCGCTGTTTTATTGAAAAAAATGTAGAATACCTCGTCAACTTGTGCCTGCGTCTGCTGCAAGCGGCGCTGAGCTGCAATTTGCTGTGGGGTCTTCGGGCCCCCCACTGGCATGTCATCGCTGCTTGGAGCCAGGCCTCCTTCTGTCGCCCTGTGAACATCAAAATATATAATATATTCGGCCTACTCACAGGCTTAAGGAAAGAATAATGCCATGAGTAGGTAATCGCTATGTCTTATGTCTGCTGCCAGCCAGGGAAGCTCTTTATTCAAAACGTAATTAATATTCTCTTTAACATTAAAAAACTAACAAGAGCGTATATTACATAAGATATTTTATTAACTTCTTAGTAGAGAACTACAATGACTTTAAATATTTTTTATAACATAATGTTTATTTTGTTTAATGTATTTTTATATATTAAGTTAACTGGAAAGTGTATGGACTATATCGTTTGTGATAAGTATATTCACTCTCAATTTCTTTCCATGGTTGAAATTGTTACACAAATTATCTGCTACCTACTCATCAAAAACAGAAAATGTTATATTGTCGACCGAGGACTCGTGGGTGCGGGTGATCGAAAAGTTATACTGAAAAACGCTTTATCAAAGTCGAGTGGATGGTACGTAATACGTATTTACAATTGACATTCTTAGCGAAGCATCTAGATTTTTATTGAAATGAGGCAAAACAAAGCATTTGGCTTCTATATAAATGTTAAAAATTTTGCTGAGAACATACTAGAAATTGTATTCTTGAATTTTTTCGTTAGTATTTAGACGTGTCCTTATTACCTTTTATTAAATGTTACATTTTTACGAAATGCCAAATATAACTTCTCCGGCCTTTTCATTTAAAAGAAAATCAGAGATATAGATTTCGGAAAACAAACATAGGTTAAACTATACATTAACTATATACATTAACTAAATTAAAAGAAAACTCACTCTGAAGAACAAGATCGTTTGTACCTATGTCTTAGCAAGATAAATTCATATTAATGTTACTAATGTAATATTATATAGATACTAATATCATAGCATCCCACGCTTGTAGTTCATCAAATACTCGAATATTAATAAAGAAATTTCAAGTTTAGTTATACATGTGTTTATTCGCTCAGATTAGAGATTTCACGACTTAGAAAGGTCAATTAGGAAGAGGTCAGTGAACATTTAACCCTTAAAAGGTCTACTAAGAATTGTACCGTCTTCATAGGAAATTACCTTTTAGCGTATATATATAATATTCAGTAAATAATAATAGCTATATTTATCTTTATTTATAACTGAAGTTTAATTTTAATAATAAGTTGAATTTTGTGTATGTCTTCATAAATATCCCCTATTTACTTGTGTTTTTATTTAAAACGTTTCTTGTTATTAAATTTGTATATTAAATTATATATAGCAAGATAATTATCTAGTTAATAATAATTATAATTTATTAGTAACTAGATAATTACAAATGTCAAAAGGGCTCAAAAGCGATATGAAATCTCTCTCAGCGCCTTTTTGTAGCCGGAGGGTAGTTGTCAAATATTTGTGTTTCTCGCTTTAATATGAATTTCATTCAGTAGCCGAACGTTTCCATGTTTGAATAAGCTGTTGTGTGACATATTTGTTTTGTTGTTTCGTAGTAAATACTGCGGAATATAAAATGAGTTGCCCCTATAACACTATACAACTAAGCATTGCAATTCAGGGCCTACAGCCCCTATATAGAAAGGTAAGTACCTACTTATCATTGTATTTATATTACAGGCTGTTGCGTGAATACCTAATTGATCTATTAAATATTGCGAAAAAAAAAAATCAAACATTCACGACACCAAAAATTTTGTTCAAAATAGAACTTCAATCAATGTTTATTCAAAGGGTTAAAAAACTAATTCTTGACGTCAAATCGACAAAGACGTCTAGGCGATATAAGGGTAAAAGAAAGCTTCATACATTTGATAAATAATGTATTATACTGTTGTACGTATACTTCGTTCTTAGTACATTTTGTATAAAGTATAATCTATCTAAGTTTCCTTATTAAAATATGTCCTTTATAACTAGTTTAGGCAACTATTTTATTTTCATGCTTGTTGTATCATAAGAAACTAAAGGAAAACATTGTGATCTTTTAATATAGGTAATTTACATGTATATTGTTACATTTATTTAACTATCTACAGTCGTGTGACGGTGTGTATAAGAATAAATCAATTTATTATATATAAAGTTTTCTTAGGTATTACTTGAAAAAGTCACCCCCCTACATGATATGTAGTATAAAGTTTGCATACTACAAATGAAGTTTTGTGTATGTTATTGTTATGAAAATATATTTTTTATGTAAGTCGCGCCCCAAAGTTTTACCCGTGTAGTTTACGTTTGTAAAGTAATACCAGGATATAATTTAATTGACGTTCAAACTTCTACTAACACTCCAACCAATGTACATTCAATAGCTTTTTGCATGACGTGGATGGTTCAAACATGTTGTTCGTTATTAAATGTATGTATGTATGCACGGGTATATAGAGTTGTTCAAGAATTGTTCAAATTCTTCAATTATATGTCTCGAAGTTAATGTGTAGATATTCTTTCTACCTCATAAGCTTTGGCACTTATAGTTATTGCTTAAATATACCTTCATTTGACAAATTGCTTGTTTGCTGTCTGCTAAATGTGATGAAGCAATATTTTGTGACGATATTATATCGGTTTTATATATTGATACCGAAAATTGGTGAAGCCCAAATAATTGTAGTAATTAACTTAATTTAGTTGCAAATACTAAGTATATTTAGGTACTACTTATACCTACTAACTTAAAGAAAATATCTTAAAATGAACGTTTATAACTATTATTGCTTTATATGCGTATAAAATATGCTTGGCAATATTATAATATTAAAACACACATGTAAAACAATACGTGGCATTTTCTAAAGAGAAGTTAAGAATCAAATTCATATACCTAATATTTAAAGTTGTACAAAATAGTACAAGATAAACTGAAGTGAATCCACGTCAGTTTAAAAATTGTGCGTTTCCACAAGTAGCACGGGGTAAGAAATAATTGAAATTATAAATTGTATATAAACTAGGAAAAAATATTGGCATACATAAATATAATATATAACTTTGTTTTTTTTTTAATTTTGATGGAACCAATCAATTATTAAAAAAACCTAATTCCATTTTATACAAAAGAATATTAATAAATAACTTATAGATTATGTTTAGTACCTATTAGGTACATTTAAAGTCACGCCTTATTTCACACGAAAAGTTCCATCGACTATTTCTATATTGTTAAAAAAATATTAATTATGAATAAGTAGGTACTTACATTTTTATAGTGTTGGTCTTCCGATGGGGAAAGTCCTTAGAAAATTTGCTTTAAATCTTCGAAATATCAAAAGTCCATTCACTGATCGACTCGCAAATACCCCTCCGGCTTTCCGTCACTGCCCAAATGAATGTACCTACTTTATGAATGGGATGCTCACTCAATTTCCCTATAAGAATATCAGCCAATATCTATTTTTAGTTCAACTTAAGCCCGAAATAAAACAACCCTCTTCTTCCTATGCCTCTTCTTTACACTTTCACAGTAAACTTGAATGGTATCTGACGAGTATTAACGATAATCAAATTGTAAAATGTGCGACTTTCGGATCAAGCAGACAGAGGAGAAAACCTTTCTTGACAGGGTTTTCCGAGTTGTATGGGAGAGGGCGCGCCTGAACTTTCCTTAATAGGTACGAATGGACTAAAAATACCAATTCACAAGCAATGACAAAAGTGAATTTTATTGCGGCGAAGTTAACGTCTATTTTTCTACGAAATAAATGGTTTTGTTTGCGCATGTGTGGTTCTTTGCTTTTGTATGTGTGCGTCGAATTATTCACGCATGCGTATTTCAATTTTGAAGGGTAACAAAAATCAATTCTGTGAGTATGTGGGTGTTACGTAATGGTATAGACAAGTTTGCGTTGGCGACTCGCTTGCTTCTAATTGGGGTTAATCCATTCGATAAGATTATTTATCTTTCTTCTTTATGTATTTTCTAGAACGTCTATTGATAGAGTAACTTTAGAAGTATGGTTGCTAGGTCTTTAGTATACGCAAGCTTTCAGATATCCTATCGATTTTCAGTGGAAACGGTAGGCCATTGAAATATTAATAATATTCTCTACCTTTTTCGCTTCTTAGTACTGGACCACAAATAAATAGATTATTCTGATCTTTTTATAGGTATGCTTTTAATTATACTTCATACTATAAAAACATAAACTTATGTAAAACATATAATATTTTTAATATCTCCGACCAAAACAATTGCGTCTCATAGACCAAAAGCTGTAAGTTATGATTACATAGTACTGTCGGCACAAATATAGGTACATGAATGGATTATAGAATACTGATTGACGTCAACGTGTTGTAAAAGTAACAGCAAAATAGGACCGATATTAACAGACACACCTTGAGTAACCATTGATACTTCTTTCGTAAAATATTGATTTAGTTAGTGACAAATATTAGAGCAGACAATTATTCATAACACTAGCTGTGCACTGCGGTTCTTTCTGTGAAAAGAGAGTCCGAACATTCGATTTTTCACCGAAAATCCAGGAGATACTTTAATTTCACTTACATATTAGTAGGTACTTCTTCAACTAGTAATATTAAAACACACAATTTCGTTCTCGATTCGATACTAAGATATAATGTTGTGTGTTAATGGAGGGTTAACTGTATACCAAACCTTAAGGATTTTTAATAATTACTTATTCTTTATTACTGAATAGTAATTATTAAAAATAAAAACACCTTACAAAAGGTTTATTTTTTTGGGCATTATGTAATTCTTTTAATAATAATGTGACCGAAAGAGCTAAAACAGTTTTTATACTTTCATCCTCTATAAAGTGAATCCATATTTCCTGCATTAAAATCAACGGAATATATCTTCATAGAGCACTTATTAAAGTGGCTCTTAGCGCTGGTTAAGTGTTGTGCAATTTTTGCTTTGCATTTGACGTCTTTTTAAATGACGAGTTGTCATACGTTTTGATTTTAATTATTTTAACGTTGAAAAGTTTATAGGAACATGTTGTGCTAAGTAGAATCACTTACTAAGCGTGTGATTTATTAACATTTGCGATTTAATTATTTAAAAAAAGTATTTAAAATAAAACCTTAAGGTTTAAATAGGTATCATTTACAGTAAGTAGCAAAAAAAATTATAAATAAAAATTAAAAAAGCGCCAATTTTGGAATTCAAAATCACTGATATTTCGCTATAATACTTAATTATGTTCAATAAAAAGATTTTTAGTACCAAATACTGAACTGACCCTTCCAAACTGTCATAATACGGTTTAACAATTTTTCCACTGTAGAGTTACCGCAGCTTACGATTTTTAACCTTGATAAAGCCTTGACACGAACACTCGTGTATGTTTATAAAACAAATTTAGAATTAATACTCAATCCTAGCGCTGAAGCCTCTTAGTTGGTCCTGGCTTCTGAAACGGGGATATTTTTACATTGCCCGCTATTTTTCCATACTATTCTATAATGTCAAAAATGAATCGCCAAATGTTTTGCTTAGTGCATAATTTGATAACAGCTGAATCGATTCGGATATATTTTTGTTAGAATATTCCTTGAAGTACGCGGATGATTCTTCAGTAGATAAAATGTAAAGTTACAGGTAGGATAGGTACAGCGGGAAGGCAAACCCAACGGGCAAAATAGTTTTGAAAATAAAGGTGAAAAACAAACTAACGCGTCTGATGAGCATTACATGTCGTATTGTTTTGAAAACGCCACGTTGGTTACGTATGGTAAAAAATTTGCATCGTTCCTTTTGGGCTCAACCTTGTTTTTTATGATGGCTTCATTCAACAAAATTTCAAAAGATATTGGAGAAAATTGTTGTTTTTTTTTAAATCTAATGATTTTTTTTTCAACAAAATTACTTATTATAGACAGTTATTTCATCGACTTTTAATATTAAGTATAGTTTCAGGTTATTTAAATACGTACAACAGTTACTAGAAAAAAATATCCTGTAGGTATTCGTAAATCGTAATAGCGTTTGTGCATATGTTACACATGAGTTCGTGTGGCTTCTGAAACGATTGATCTGAATATTTTGCGATATTACAAATAGTTTATATGCTACGTTGCTTTCTTACATTTATATCGCATCGATTGCATATTTTTACCACTATTATTTGAAACAAAAACGTAGAAGTTTTAAAAATAAAAAGACATTGAATAAAAATTTTGCGGTAAATGTAACGGGCTCTCTCAAAATGCGTAATAATTATAATGCTTAGTATCACAGTGCTTCAAGTATTTCTTAGTAAGTTTTTTTATTTTATATATTGGTTATATAATTAATAAACAATTTCATAAAACGTTTTTATAGCGTTGACTTTTCTTATTTTTTCAGGAATATTTGCATTATTAATAAAATCTAAAGTTTTAATCAATTTGTTACTATTGATACAATCGGCACATCAACTATATTTCACTCATATGACCTAATATTTTTATTACAGTATCTTTTCTCGTTCCATATCCTTCTAAGCAACATTTTGTTTGGGTGAGTTGAATGTACGAAATAAGTTAATTATCTATGTAAATTTAAAACTGCTTTTAAGCATATATACTTGATTTGCGAGCGGTTCAAACTTCAGTGACGTCTCAAACATAGCCTCATTAATCGAAGATCTTCAAAGATCTTCATGGTCAAAGCGACAATGATAAATAGAGGTCATCGTTTTATATTTTACCTTTATAGGCATTTATAGCATATTATATGAATAAACCAATAAAAAAGCATAATTAGGTTTATAATTAACAGGAAACAGAAAAGTCTTAGACAAAAGCAAAAGGTTTTGGTGTATGGCGGCGGAACCCTGAAAAGGAAAATAGTTCTTTGAAATGCAAGTTCTATGTAAAATTGAATCGATTGCAATATACTTTACAGTTCTTGCCAGGTGCTGTTGAAGGTGGAAAAATTGTTTCACATTTTTCAAGCCCAATATGGAATACTCTTGAAAACTCATTCAAGAAACCTTTAGGAATTCCTTTATACCGCTTTCTGTTTGAAAAACATTACGAATATGCATAGTTTTAGCATAATATTTACCCGCTCAGTGCAAAACCAGGGAAAAACCAGAATAAAAAGATATTCCACGTTTTCATTACATTACAGCCAAACTTTTGACGTTTTTTGCGCTCAAGAGTACAAAACCGAATGTCTGCAAATATGCTCAAGTGGGGTATCAAATGAAAGTTTATGAATTGTACAACACAAAAAACAACAGCTTTTATAAATTTGACGTGTCTGTCTGTCTGTCGGGGGTTTTTAAAATTTTCTAATTTAATATTATTTAATGA
>DWAJ01001427.1:0-22425 GCA_018238005.1 Eurema mandarina | reverse complement strand
CCGGTTCTTCTCTGTAGAAACTGCCTTCCGAACCGGTGGTAAATGTTTTGTAATACCATGACGATTCAAAAGTGTTACTTTATGTAGCCTAATTGAATAAAGATACTTTTGACTTTGACTTTGACTTGAAATTCGTTATCAATGACGACACGGGTAAATACATACATACATACATATGATACCATAAAATCAATTTGCTTATAAAATAGCTCTCGACTTCCGGAACAATTATTTTCCTGTACATAACTGAGACATTTTCTTAATTAAATCGAGTTTACCCATTTAGCTGGTAAGGAAATCGGTTTAATTATAGAATCTTTCAAAGCAGTTTAATTAATTATAATATGCCATCTGCTTGTTAATATTGAAAATAAAAAAATAATTCATTTTAGCTAATTATTCTATTTAAAGCCATTTTCAATAACACTAATATTATAGTAAGGAACGATTTGTATTTTTGTATGCAAGGAATAAACTCGAAAAGTAGTGAACCGATTTTAGTATTTCTTTTTTCACTAGTACCATGTCTAGCAGGGATAGACGAAGCCGCGTCGGGACGGTAGTTTAAAATAAAGTCATTTAGAAATACTCTTCCACTAAGCTGTTTCACATGGACATTTCGATTATAAGACGCACAATCACCATTTTGTTTAAGGTATTTAGTCGGTGCCCGTGATCTACGTGGCGCGGTAAGGCGGAACAGTGGTGTTTCGGTCAGTCCGACATAACCCATAGCCCTTTCTCCGAGGTTCATAGCTATGCTATGAGAATTTCCCCACTAAAATAGGCTTCCGAATATTACCTTTTGAAACCTTTTTGTTTCGTCCATCTTTTGACTATCGCCTGAACGCTGTTGGTTTTAAAAAGGTAATTTTTAAATGGATATACCTATGTATTATGTATATGTTAACATGGCCGAAAATTTGATAAAGAAATCGTTTTTTTGTTTCTTATTAAGGAGTTAACTTTAGAGCGTATTTTGAGAAATTCTTACCTTCGTAAGGGCTTAGTAACGAAATTTACTGTTGATGAAGTCATCGTCATCGAAACCTTTTATTACGGACTTGACCAATTATCATCTATGTGGCAATATAACACGTGGTGACTAACAGACCTATTTGTTACGATTATAGGTAATATGTAAATATATTCTATTACCCGTAAGGTATGTATTGTAAAGCATTTGCTATGCCTATATTCCGTATACGTAAACGAACATATAATAGAACGCTAGAAAAAATAATTTTAAACGACGCAAATAGGAGTTCAAAAACATTCCTTGTTTTTTAATAAAATCACAAAAACAAAAATTAATTCATACTTTGGCGAATCAAAAATACATAAGCACAACATAAAAAAGACACAAAAGAACTTTGACGAACAAATTTTTCTTTTTTTACTGATTAAAAATTGTTTACTGCACCTACACCTTTTAACAGTTTATCTACATAAAACAAAACATTACCTTTGTCATAGGGTTACCAGTAAGTCAGTAACATGGAATCCAAGGTGAGGATTGAGGATGGGATCGGGAAGGATTGAGGTTCGGATATCACTTACCAGGGCCTATAATCAAATAAATGTTATCAGAAGCGCAGTAATAACTTTTAAATTAACTAAATTGGTGTTAAATGTGTGAATTTTTCAAAGAAAAATGTATGTATAGTATCTATTATTATAATAATATACATATATACTACATTTAGTTTTATGCTAAATAGCAGATAGCTTTATAATTAAATTTTCAATGTTAGTAGATATAATATGTCTACACAACAAATATTTAATAATTTATTCATAGTTCCTAGATCAGTCGGATTCATTTATATGAAAAGCAAAGATTTGATTGCTGAAATATGTCATGTAATAGTTCTGAAATACACGGCTGGTATGGCTAATATTATAATTTCAAAAACAAAATGGTATTTTATGATACACCTATATATATGTATACCTACAAAAAATTAAGATATGTTTTTAGAGTGCAATTTATAGATTAGTATCAAACATTGAATTGAGTCCTGTCTAGAATCTAATCTTCAATAAAATTTTAGATTACAAAATACCCATTAATGACAAATACCCATAAATAGTCATATAAGGCTATTCAATGTTATCTGATAATATTTTATTGAAATACTGATTGTTATAGTTTGTCGGGATTAAATATAAAATAGCTTTTTAATTCCATTGTGTGTGTAAAATAAGTTATGTTTCGCTTGAAAAGTTGTTGTTTCAAAGAAAATTACACAAGTGAAAAGACTATAGGAATCCAATATTTCAATCTGGCCATATAAAATGGCAATATTAAAATGTATTAACGTTCCTATGTAATGCATAATGTGATTGTTATATAGCACCATTTCTTAAAACATCATTTATGAGATTACCATTTAAAATCAACATTGTACGTAAAAGAATTTTGTTTATCTTGTAGTTCATATACAGCTTAGTTTACAAATATAATTGCAATGCTGTTTATCTAATATCTGAATAACAATTATCTTTACTAGTTAAAATAAGCAAGCGGTACACTATTGTTTCGTAATATGTACTGTGACAATTCAAAAGTATAACTATATGTAAAATACTTACATGTATACTCTCTCCTAGCAATGCCGCTTGATGCATGAGCTTCTTCGGAATACATCCAACATTTACACAAGTTCCACCGAGTCCCCATTTGGTTCCTTGAGGTGACGGCTGGACGAAATCTAACACAGTAACCTTGGCGCCCTGGTTGACTGCCTCCTTGGCACAAGCCAGCCCTCCTGATCCACCACCAATGACCGCCAAATCATAGTCATAGGTCCCATCTACAATACGCATCATGATCCCATAAGCGATATAATTAAACACAGATTATCTTGGCCAGTTATATTAAAGTTCATTTAAGACAACACTTAAAACAAAGTAGGACTTATATTGCACATTTATATTGTGATCTTGAGTAAAAATATTACATAAGACATGGATCCCATTGACAGTGTCCAGTATTTAGTTTATAAAAGCAAAATGTTTGCATGGATGGATGCCCCGATGGATCAATTTGTCTAAATCTATTTATGATCATCAATGATGCAACTATAGAAACAACCAATTAACAGCTTTTTGGCTGCCATTGACATTGTTATTTCTGGATGATTCTAGATGATGTTTAAATTTAATAATAATATTTTTTTTGTAAAAGCATGGTGTTGGACAAATTCAACAGAAGGCAAACATAACTAAATGGCAATGGTACTAAAATGATACTTTATACCTTCTTCTGTTACTAAAGGAGCGATTGACTTTGTCTTACGGCTACAACACATCCAACCTAATGTATGAAATTTTATTATTATATTAGTTGTAAAATGAAGCGAATGTTCTACTGAAGGAAGGTTAATAAATTGCAATATAGTATGTATATGAAGTTCAATGTTACTACAACTACTTTCTGGATATTCTAGCATGTATAGTTTACATTTATGGATCACCTTTGAGAATGATTTTATCACTTAATCCAAAACGAATTGCGTTTACAAAAAATGTTATTTATGAGACCATTACGGGAATTGATTTATAGGTAAAATAATAAAGCATGAAAGACATGACGATTGCATAAGCAGTCTTTTTCTTTATCAAAATTTTGAAGGTGCCGTAAAAAATAGGTACGCAGAGGTTATACGATAATTACACCAAGGCTATAAGGCAGATGTAATCATGTAAATCCACTCACTGGAAATTGTGCGGCGAGCGAAAACAATTAAACTATCAGCTCTACTTAGCGGTTTCACAATATTGCGTATCTTGAGAAAATTATTAAAAATTGTCATTTTGACGTGTTATTCCATGAATGACAGAAAAATATATTTATACAAAGGTCACTGCAAGCTACGTTATAACCTTTAATAAACGTCAAGTTAATTTTTGTATAAAATTGTAATTGCACAATGAAATCCGTGTTAATCACTGGAGCCAACAGGGGCTTAGGCCTTGGAATGGTCAAGTTCCTCCTCAAGAACAATAAAGCCGAAAATGTATTTGCAACCTGCCGCACTGCTTCCGAAGTAAGTACTAAAATATGTTAACTTACCTATTGGTGCCATATTCTATTTATTTCACTACACTAGCACTTCACGTCACAACTGAATTTTCAATGAAATTGCCGGAGTTGAAGTCGCGTAGCTTAATTTATTTTAACTTGTAATTGTAAAGAATAGCGTATGAAAGAGACGGACAATACGGATTATCGACAAATGACAGGCAACACTCCACTTCTCGAATGATGTTCGGCGATCGGCGTTCGCATGGTTCGCCTGATGGTGTATAACCATGACTTGTCAAAATATGACGTGACGATGACGTAGAAACTATGACGAAATATAAATTATTATACAGGAAATTAATTATTGTAAGATTCTCCTACTTTTTCAATTATAGCAGCAATTCTGCATAATGCGGAATAATGCTTACCGTTTAATGTTTTAACGACATCTTCATTCATATGTGGAGAACTTTCAAATTAACTAAACACCTGAAAACCAGCGCTATTCTGAGAGCTCGACCTTAGGTCTTAGGATAGCATTCGCTGAGATGTCGCCTTTTGATACGTTTCTACTTATTGTTATTGATTTCATAATGTTTTTAATTTGTAATTG
Organism: Eurema mandarina; assembly: GCA_018238005.1. NCBI lineage: Eukaryota > Metazoa > Arthropoda > Insecta > Lepidoptera > Pieridae > Eurema > Eurema mandarina. The sequence continues at coordinate 17,782 of DWAJ01001427.1, read as the reverse complement.
TTTTAGTAGCAATTTTAAAAAACACTTTTTAATTATTTTTTTAACTAGAAATACTAAGTATTGCTTTCGCTGGATGCGTGTAATAACTTACGTGCAATGCCAGAAAATTAACAAATATTTTTCTTTAATTTTATATTACTCAAAATGTCGCACTATGCTCAGTAATTGAAAAACTAGGCCTATAACTTATGTACATGGGAATAATTAAAACATGTTTAACCCACAACATAATGAGAAACACAAATTGAATGTAATAAATTTTAAGCAATACATAGGTATAGGTACTTATTAAATAAGTAGCGACGTTTTTATTTAAATTTAAAGAAATACGTCGCTACTTATCTACTAAAATATAAAATTTTATCAGTTTCAACAAAACATCACTAACAGGATTGTTCTATAAATAAACATGTTTTTTATATTGATGCAGTACAGAGCACTGTGTATCGATTTATTTGTCGACATTTTTTATCTATTTATGTAGGCCCTTTAATGCGTTAGATTATAGATATGTTATCGCCTGTCGGAGACTAAGATCGGCAAGGCTCAATGGAAATGATATTATATTTAATAGATATGTTATACACGTACAAAATACAAATCAACCGAAAAAGTGTACCGCATGCTGTGCGGCGGCACACTTATATAGTTTTCTTTAATTTTACAATTCACTACAAGTCAAAACTATAGAAAAGAAATAAATAATAAAACCAACAAGTTAAAGGAGGTAGTTGGTTTTGTCGTTGGCGCGTGAATGCAAATAAACATGAGATCGGCCACTAATCACTGACTACAAAAAAAAATTCATTTATTTATCTTCTAACCTAAAATATCAAAATCATTAAGAAATGTCTGAAAAATATTGATAAATCGAAGTATAATGCTTAGTTGTATGTGATATGAGATCCATTGTGTTTTTAGTAATTTTTGTATCCTAGGTAATTGGCGCTATCAGTGCACATTCTAAAAACACAAAGTGGCATTTTGTGTTTTTTCCAGAAACGTATATAACTCCTTGCGATGCGTAAAGCAGACTAAAGATAAGACGTCCTACTAAGGATGTTTTCGCGTCTTCAAAATTTTGCGCTCATAACGAATCTATTTAATATCATCATTGCTCAATAGTCATAGAACATAGTTATATTATGTAATTATATGATGCTTACTTGTATATTTTTAAAGCATAATATCTTTTATTTAGATTTAAGGTTTGTTTTTTGAATATTAATTCTAGAAGTTAAAGACCATGACAATTATAAGTAATAGAGTAAGTAGGGTCATAAATTCGTTTACGTGTTACCCTCGAATTTTAACTATTTCATATCAATTTTCAGGAACTCAAAGCGATTTCTGCAGATCACAAGAATCTTCATATATTACATCTCGGTAATAAATTAAAATTTTTTTAAAGTCCCAACCTTGTACCAATCCAGTAAAATTATGCGACAATAATTATATTGAATAGTCTCTTATAACTTTAAGGAAGGGATTGATCCCTTCTTTAAAGACCGAAAACACATTTGCAAAGTTCCTAGTATTGTAGTAGGTATAGATCGCGTCACGGATGTTAAGCGATGTTTTATACGTATTTTAAAATCTTGATGTCTAAAAATGTCAGATGTTATTTTTTTTTAATTTCAGATGTAATCAATACCCAACAGTTCGACGATATCAATAAACAAATAGGCAAAGTGATGGGCGACCAAGGCCTCAACTTATTGATCAACAACGCTGGCGTGACCACGAAATTCACTAAACTGAATCTCGTGAAAGCTGAACAATTGCTCGAAAATCTAACAGTGAACACTGTCGCTCCTATATTGCTTACCAAGGTCATTTAATGATGATTAAATTGCATCTATTACTCTCATAAAATATAATAAAATTAAAAAGGAATGACCTGGACTATTCGAACTACTGTAATATCGAATAAATAACTATAAATAAGCTCGATTTACGACCTTGGTTGGTATACAACAGGCCACTACAGATTAAAATACAATTTTCAGCTTATAAAATAACACGAGTGACACGCATAGTATTTTTTTTGTTTCGAGCAATACAAAATTTTATTAAAATATACAATAAATTTATTACAGTCTCTTGCACCGTTGTTGAAGCAAGCAGCTGTAGCGAACGTCGACAAGCCGATGGGCGCGCAAAAAGCCGCAGTCATAAATATGAGCTCCATTCTTGGTTCCATTGCGCAAAATGATCAAGGAGGTTTCTATCCTTATAGGTGCTCGAAGGTATTTTTTTCCGATGTTGTTCTTTATTTAAAATCTTAATTTGTACTTAGGTATAATTTTCTTTTAATACTTTCTTATACTTTATTTTTAGGCAGCACTCAACGCAGCAACAAAATCCATGAGCATCGACTTAAAGAAGGATCAAATTCTAGTCGCTTCAATGCATCCAGGGTGGGTTAAAACCGATATGGGTGGGAAAAACGCACCGCTTGACGTAGATACGAGCGTTGGCGGCATTTTTGATACCATAGACAAGCTCAGTGATAAAGATACGGGTAAATTCTTACAATATGACGGGTCTGAGTTGCCATGGTAAATAAAGGGACATCACAACTTAGCTTGCAAAAAAAACTCGCTAAGCTTATAAAAAAAACAATATAGACAAAAGATTTTTTATGCATTTTTTAAGCGCAAATTAATAAAATTTTTAATTTACAGATACATATCGGTTTTTTTAATTCAAGATAAAAATACTTACCTTCCCATGCAGGTCGTATCGTTTCTCCAACCACCGAATGCAATCCCAGATTTGGTCGTGAATTTCCTAAACAAAAGTATTATATTTGACTACGTTGCTAGTTATTTCATTCACATATAAGACACATACATCGAACATGTTTATATACACTTAACGGTCAAGATTGATGCCTCATCTAAGAGGCGAAGTTTAGTTGTAAAATCTAATACGACAGTCATACCCAAGCACGTATCTTGAATCTTACCGAATCTACTACAGGTGTTCTTGTGAGGGCAAAGTTCTATAAAGTTCATGGAGAAAGACATTTTGTATACAGTTCACTGCCTGAATACATATAATATTGTTTAGTCGTTTTGTTTTTAAAATTCTATAATCACTTAGTATATAAATACTACGATGAAATTTTGACATTGCCAAATAACTGCCAATTCAGATTTCTTAATAGATGCAAAAATGGTCTTAGACGTTGACTTAGAGTAGAAAAGAAGAATTTGTTGAGAATAGATTAATATTTGTGCTTATAGGGTCATGGATAGAATAGTGTGCCGAAGTCAACAATGATAAATTAATTATCGCTGTAGTTTTACATTTTTTTCAAGTTAGAGAAGTTTTAATTTACAGCTCTTTATTAAACACATCTTAATCGAGATCACTTATAATTTGGAGTTGTTTTTAAATTTTGAGGTAACTGTTTTGGCTATAAAGCGGGCGGGGCATTATCATTCTAGTCCCTCGATGTTTTTAAAACTCCAAAGATACGCTTATATTGTAGGAGAGAAAAGAAAACATTCCCATTTAAAGTAATTTAGCAGTAGCAGATACAGTTAACTAATGTCGAGTATATGATAATTAATGGTTATTTTCCAATCATCGTAGTATAACATTTCTACACATTATAGGTGCTTAACGATGCTTGGCATTTTAACTTAGGAAGTAATTGGTTAGACCTAGATTAAACTGCCCGCGATCGAAATAAGACAAATTTGCATCAAACAGAATTTCTTAATATTACTTACAGTAAAATATATATAATTTTTTCACATTAAGGTTCCTATCCAAAAATTCTGAGCAAAATCACGATAAAAATTATTCTTAGGCACGTGTTTTAGTTTGAAGATTTTTAAAGAAATGTAGGATTTCTAATTTGTACCAAAAAACAAATGAAATAAAATTTAATTAACGTAGTCACCTGCTCAGTGCTAGTACGACAATATTATATGTATCAGTATTATTTGGGGATTGAGAAAATAAGTTTATCTTCTTTATGTTTATACATTTTTACTTACAATTTAAACTTAAATTTTATGTTTATATATTTTATTACATGTTATAATAGGTGGCCTTATTTAATAATAATTATTATGAGACATTTATTTCAAGCAACGACTAATTTGTAGGTAACCAAAACAAATTAGATATTAGATGTGATATTTGGAAGCTAAACAATATTGTCTCCAGTGATCCCGGACGCGACGTCGCAAAAACTGCGCCAATCCTTGTGCAATTGTATAGATTTAAAGAAAAGCAAACTTTACGTGGTTCGCATACGACACATTATACTGTGTTAACTAAAAGTGTATTATGTATGATCACTCCGCCGCAGCTCAAATAGCCCTCGCCAAGCTGAATTGTAATTATGTAAACTGAGCGTATATGATTTTATCAGGGTCTCATTTCCATTTGGCTTACAATATAGATTTATGAAGAGTTCTACAGATTACTGGAGCTGCGTGGGTAAAACTAAAAAAATTAAAATCATGCCCCTCAGTGATTTTGCAAAATTCTATCTTACCTATGTGCAAATATAAATTTTATTAAAGTGTATACTGTACTTCGAGTGTAAAGTAAGATAAAACGTGAGTGCACGATTTATTATGACTCAGAAACAAGCTTAATTTTCTGTATGTACCTACAATCTAAAGTTAGTCATGATCTTATTGATAGTGACTTCACTCGGAAAGGACGAAATAAAATTACAGTTTGGTATAAAAAATTGGATTTATATTTTCGTTTTGTTGTATAGTTAATGTCAATTAACAATTCGCCAGGTTACAGATTTGGCCGCACAGCCAGCATCAAGCATAACATGTACTTTTAATAACAATGATACAATTTTCAGACCTAATATCCTAACCTAAACATAAAACCTAACTAAAGATATACACAGGTAAAGCTAATTATCTACAATCGTCAATAAATTATATACAGATAACAATATGTTATATACACTTAAATTGTGTTTACACTTATCTGTAACCTGAGAAGCTTTGATTTTTCCTACACTCGGGACAGTACCATTTGCCTTTAGGCGGTACCATGATACCGACGCACTCGAAGTGGAACCACTCGATGGGACAACCCTCGGCGTCGCACGCTATCATCTCTGACACCTCGTCGTAAGGACATCTGCAGTAACAGTAAACGCTCTCGCCTTCCTTCGCCTCTCGAACGGCCGGCCTTTGGAAAGGATACGGTAGACTCGATGTGCCCGAGTTCAAATACGTCGGCGGAGGTACAGATAATGTATTTTGTACATTACTCGGTTGATAAATTTCTAATGCTCCTTCTTCACTCGAATCAGAGTCACTGGACTCCATTGATTCTGAATTCATCAAGAACCGCGGTGGTTCGGGATCCGGAACTGGCGTTGTCAACCTTATGGGTTCGTTGTAGTTGAATATTTTTTGTGGAATTACGGCGGAAGGTATTTCCTTTTTAGCTTTATGAGTGGCAGGAGATGGCAAGTCTTCTTTCCTCCATTCTAATTTAGGTGGTAGTTGCGGTTTGAGCGCAGCAGGCGTCGTTGATTCTTCGTCGCTTGAATAACCATAAAATTTATTAGGTACTCTTCTTCGTTTCGATGCTCTTTTGCTGTCAGCCGAAGATGTACTTGTAGCTGTGTGTTCAGGTAAATGTATCGCCGATTTGGGCGTTTCCGGAAGTTGAGGCAATTGTACTGTATTGGATTGCAAGGATATTGTTATTTTGTTAGGAATCAAAGGCGCTTCAGGTGTTTCTGGTTCTGGTTTGCCAATTATGTCTTTGGGAATGTTAATTTTAATGGGACCATGTTTTTTGGTTTTTGATCTCTTCTTCTTTTTACTCTTTTTCTTACTACTGCTTGTCTTCTCTTTATTTTCTACCTCTTCTTTAGGTGCTGGTACTTCCTCTTTAATTGGAGTGGGACATCGACTTACTTCTTCTGATATTGAACCTGCTTCAGAAGGAGCAATAGATGCTAATAACTGGTTACGTTTCTCATTCAACACTTTATTCGCTATTTGTTGAGGGTTCTCATCATAGAACTCTTCATCTGTTGCACTTTCTTCAGTATCTAAGTCAGTTTCAGCGATAGTTGGTTCGGTTTTTTCAGGGACAAGTACTGGTGTTTCCGTCATACCCATAACGTCAACATTAGATCCATTACTTGCTCTGCGATTAGTAAGAGACTTCCTAGACAATTTTCTCATTCTGCGCCCATTAGTTTGTTCATTACCAGATTCGTCGGAGGAATCTGAATCAGACGAACTAGAAGAGGAAGAGCCACTGCTTGATGAACAACTACAATTTGAGCCACAGGAACAACTTGAATCGCTATCGCTACTACTACTGCTAGACGAAGACATGTCTCCATGTCGCTTTTTTGGAGATTTTTTATTCTTCTTCTTATCAGAGTTAAATAGGTCTTCATTCATATCAGGCGGTATTATGCAGTAATCATGGTCAGATTCACATACATGTCTTCTTCGCACTGGCGGTGGAGTCTTTTCTCTTTGTTCCTGTTGTTCAACATTAGCTTGATACTTTTGAAAGTTATCCCATATTTGCAAAACTTGTTGTTCATTTGGTTTGTCATCTTCTATAGGTTCTATTTTCTCTTCCAATTTAGGTAGCGCGGAATCGATTTCCATTCGGTCTGGCAAATCCTTACATTCTACTTTCTCAGAAGGCTCAATTTCTTTTCCCTCATCCTTTTTGTCTAATACTGGTATATCTTCTTTAACTGAAGATGGAAGTCCACTGTCGGACTCATCACTACTATCACTTTCAGATAGATTGAGCGCTGGTAAGTTAACATCAAGTAATAAAGCATCCTTATCTTTTAATTTCTTCTTTTTCGATTTTTTTGTTGGCGTAGTATCTTCAGTCTTTATATCTGAAGCCCCAACTTCTTTCGGAGTTTCATCAACTAAATCAATTATTGGTATTTGATCTTTATTTGCTTCCAATGGATTGCCAGGGGTAATTGCAGGTTTTTCCTCATCAATTATTTCATTAATTTGCTTCTTTTTATGTACTTCTGTGTGTTTATTTAGTAGCTTTTTAGAAACAAACTTGTCTTCACATCCTTCTTCCGTACATGGGTGAGGAAATTCGCCAGAGTGTAATCTCTTATGGACTTTCAGGTAAACTGCTTTTGTAAATTGTAAATTACATTCATCACAAACAAATACTGCAGGAGGTGTGCAAAAATGATAGACATGTGGCCATTTCTTTTGTAGACATCTTTTACACAAAACACTTTCTGTCCCGTGTTTCCAAAACAAATGATTATTAATATCAGGTTTGTTTCTATATGCAATACCACATCTATAACACAAGTGGTGGAGTTTATGTTTCCAAACATGGTTGGAAAGCCGGGCCTGACTTTGGCAAAATTCTAAACATACATCACAGGTATGGTGTATCTTTCGAAGATGCACCATTAATCTAAATGAAGAAGAGATTGAGTCTACAATACAAAAGCAACATCTATACTTAATGACATAGTCAGAATCATAATTTCCAGGGCATAAATGACACAGTAATTCACTATAAGTATAAAAGTTATTTTTACACATAACACACAATAGTATAGTTTTTTGATGCATTTTTCGATTATGTAGATAGAGATCCTTATGTACTGCAGTTTTAAAATAACACTGAAAACACTCGAAATTAAGACTACTTTGCGTATTTTCACACTTATCTACACTATCATATGAGTCTAAGTTAATATATATAGAGGAAACTTCTTCAACTCCAGTTTTTACTTTAGCTGCAATTGTTTCCGGCATTAACTCTTCAGCAGTAATACTATTGACTGTTGCAGAGAACCTGTGTTCTGCTATCATGTGTAACGCTAGCTGCCCACAATTAACTGCAATTTTACGTGCATGGTTACAATAAATACAATTAAAGTATGTTGATCCTAGGAAAACTTTCAGAAGATCCTTCAATGGGTACTTGTCTATTGGCCTATCTAAAGTGAGTTCTATTGCAGGAGTCGTATCGAGGGGTGTGATGTCTTCTACATTAATATCACCTGTCATATCTTGGTCTTGTGGCTCAGGTTTAACATCAGGTTCTGGCTTTATATCTTCGACAATGGGCTCTTCTATTGGTGCGGGCTCTTGGGCTTCTTGTGTAGAATCAAGTTCATCCTTCATATTTTGATCTAATTTCTCTTCCTGATCATTAGGCATTTGAGTTCTTAGTTGTTGTGGCTCTTCTAAAGGTACTTCATCAGACTTAACCTCTTTCTCTTCAGATTTTCTTATATTTTCATCAACAGTTAGTTTCTCACTACTATCACTGTCTGATGAATCATCACTTGATGAGGCTTTATCAAGAAACTCTTTAGGAACTCTCACTGTTAACTTCGGTACCCTATTTAAAGTATTCACTTCTTCTATTTTATTATCATATATTGTTGTTTTAATGGTATTCTCTGGTTTAGTGTCCAAAGTGCTATAAATAGGTTCAATATTGTTATTTACTAATGTTTTTAATGTAGTTTCTTTATTATTTTCATAGAATGTTGTTTTTACAAATGGATTGTCTGCTTTGTCACAAATAGTCATTTTAATAGAGGGTGTCTTAGGTTGTGGAGTTTGCTCAATAGGTTTATCTTTTTCATATCGTTTAGGTGGTCTTCTGTTTCTTAGTGGCGGTTTGTGACTCATATTTTGGGAGTACTGTTGGCCAACAGTAGGGTCCACTGTGGAATTTATAATAACAGGAGACTTAGCACTATTTAAACTTAACTTTAGTTTTATGCCACATTCTTTTTCAACTTTACATTGTGGTTCATCAAGTTTAGGAGTAAGTGGTACAGAAACAGGAGCTTGAGGTACCCTTGTAGATATAGAATCACATTCATCAGAATATCCATGGTGAGCTTTATCATCCCCATTGTGTATATGAGAAGAGGTATAGTCTACTTCATTTGACTTAGGGCTTGTTAAGGGCTTAGAATTAGGACTTTCCATTTCTATGGCAGAATCAACAGTGTTACTAGTGTCTTTTCCATCTGATGTTGAGTTATTGGAGCTTAAGCTAACATCGCTATTTACATTATCACTATTATTTATACTAGTCATAGCCTTCTCGGAGTGTGTTGTGATTGTTTCAAACTTATGCTCAAAACAATCTTTTTTATCACCATTGTGCCTTAATAACTCTTTTGTCATTGTGGGCCCATTAACTGAATGGTCTTTTTCATTTCTGACATGCTTCACATTGTTAGGCTTTAATGAATTTTTACTAATTAGAACAGGGACAGGTTTTGGCTTAACATTATTACAGTCATGATTAAAGAAATCATCTTGTTCACTACATATTTCATCACAAGAGCAGCACATCAAATAAAAACTTCCTTCATAAACTTTGCAAAACTCCTCCTTGCTATTGTAATTGAATTCTTGTACATTGTGTTTATTTGTTAAGTGTGATGATAATTTTTCAGCTTTAGAAAACATTCCTAAACAAAACAGGCATATGTGTCGATTATGTACTTCCCTCATGTGCAAGAAGAGATTCCAGTTTTCATAGTAAGTGCCACATGCTGAACACAGGTAAACTTTCCGCGTAACCCTTGACGGCCCACTAGCATTGGCTTCTGGTGGTGTTACTCCTTCCGGACTTAATGCAGGTTCCTTTGCCTGGGCATGACATACCAACTGATGTTCTTTAAGCATTGCCAGGGTTTTGAATGACATTGAACAACATTTCCTACATTTGAATTTTACCATAGGCTGTAATCCAAGGCTCTGGGCATATTCTTTCAACTGGGGCTCCTTTTCAGTCTTACTTTTTTTAAATTGTGATAATTGGCTCTTGGGCACAAGGCGGGGTACAGGTTTGTCTTGCTCATTATCATCCAATTGTGATGTTGCATTATGAAATTGACTATGATCTAAATGTTTTGGTATGAGTTTAGGTACTCTTGGAGTGGATCCCTTATTTTCACATGTATCACTAGATTTCACTACAAACGGTTTTTTCTTTTTACACACACTATTGTACGGTACTGAATTGTCAACGAACGGTCTCTTGCCAAGGTGTATTCTCAAAGGATTGATACGTTTCTTAAAGTTGTCGTCGTGCGGTGAGTCCGCGCAATGCCGCCGCTGCTCGAAAGACTTTTCCGGAGGACTCGATGATTCGCCAGCGAAATCGTGTCCATTGGCCGTATATTTCGCGGCTCGATCACCGTATAAGTTACATAGCGCCGAAACAGTATTTTTTTCGTCTCTCGTATTTGCTGTATTACCATCTTCCATAGTTTTCTGAAAAATATAACACGTGCTCAATTTGACTGCCAAGAAACAAAAGACATTCAAACAAGAGGAAATCAAAACTTCGATTCGAATTACGATAGCAACAAAAACAAATACCAATGTTTACTATACCTGTGAAATCGTACGTCCAGTACGAGTACAAAAATCTAGATTCGTTTCCATGCATCCGTTTGAGAACAGTGCTCCTTACATCAGGCCTAATAAGAGGCAGCCGCGGGCTGGTCATTCCCGTAAAATGGCGTCACTTTGTACAGTGTAGATTGGTGTTATCAGAATCACTGCACCATGTCTGTACCGCTAGTATCACAATACACAAACATTTTTACATTTAATTCGACACATTTACATTTATATCACTGATATATATCGCTCTGCGGTGTTTATTTCCAAACACATTAAAGAAAATCGTAGCGCGTTACGAGAAGCTAATTCATTTACCATAGACTACAACTTTACTTTTTATTTTTTAAGATCGAGTGTGGCGTTCATGAATAACCACGTGGTACAGCCATAGACAATGTCATATTTACTTTAAATTATTTACAATTTTAAATAAATAAAATGAGTTGTAATAAATATTTTAAATTAATTGGTGATTTCTTAATATATAACTTTATACATGTACCATTCAACCATGAAGCGTCATTGATAAATATTCTGTTTTTCTTTTAGTCATTTTGAATCTATGGTAAAATTTAGAGAAGGTTTAGCACAAGAAGAGTAGGGAGTTTTTATAATTTTTTTGTCATTTTATTTCGCATAACTTTTTTATTTGTGTCCAATTCAGTAGACATGCTTATACAAGATGATGTCTGATCAGTTTCGTAAAGTAGAACCATATTCACCAAAGTCCTCGCCTCGAGGAGCGAGGTCACCAGTTGTTTCTCGTCAGGATTCTTCTGGTACCCTCAAGACTACGATATCGCTGGGCAAAAACCCGTCCATAGTACATAGTGGACCATTCTATTTGATGAAAGAACCCCCAGGTATGTATAATTGTATATTATACTAAGACTTAATAATTAATACTAATAAAATAATGACTACTTTCGCTAATGAACATAATGATACATTCATTCTTTGCTTGTAGGAGAATGTGAATTAACGGGGGCTACAAATTTAATGGCGTATTATGGACTAGAGCACTCATATAGTAAGTTTAATGGTAAAAAGCTCAAAGAATCTCTGTCATCGTTTTTACCAAATCTGCCAGGAATCGTGGACGGGCCAGGACAAGAAGATAATAGTACATTAGGATCTGTAATAGCGAAACGGCCGATAGGTGGCAAGGAGCTCTTACCATTGACGAGTGCTCAGTTGGCAGGCTTTAGATTGCATCCCGGGCCATTGCCAGAGCAGTACCGGTATGTGAGTGCCACATTACCAAAGAAACACAAGAGTAAGCACAAAAAACACAAGCATAAAGATGGTGCACCTCCCGGACAAGACACTCCTCTACAAGGTATGTTTACATTTATATTCATCAAACTGCAATATTAGGCTCCTATTCCTATATTTCAGATGACTGTATTACTATGTCTATTACTCTTGTTATTCATTCTTGTGTAGTACATTTACCTTAATATAAGTGAAGTGAAGTTGGTGAAATGAATTAAAATATTTTGTATAATTAAAGAGGCAACAATGAAGAACAAATAATCATTATGAAGAATTGAAAATTATTCTTTGTGTAACCATTGATTAGTATTTGTCTAATGAGCAGTATTAATTAATGAAAAACTGTTTTTGAAATAAGTACAACAATAAAGTGTTGTAGTTTTATGTAGCTAGTTATACAGAGTGTTACAAAACAAGTGTTTGATCTGAAACCTTGAACATTATTACCCTTCAGGATCAGACAAATGCTTTGTAACACACTGTATATAAGTTTGAGTTTTTACAATATGAGCTGTAGTTGTTTAATTGTGTATAATAATCTTGTAATAACATTTTTTCCTAAAATATTCATGTTACTTAAGTATGTACTATGTACATTATTGTTTCAATATTAAAATTTTAACCAATTATAGATTCATCAAATCCAGACACATACGAAAAGAAACACAAAAAGCAAAAGCGACACGACGACGACAAGGAAAGAAAGAAACGCAAGAAAGAGAAAAAGCGCAAAAAGCAGAAACACAGTCCGGAGCACGGCGGCCTCACACCGCACCATCCCATGCCTTAGACATATTAGGTTATTAGTATACAAATATCTTTAAAGAGTAAGAAATTTAATTACACCTGATTACATTTGTCTCAATATACATAATATATATTCTGTGAATGTTTGTATTGATCTAAAAAAGTAGCTAGAATTATTATTTTATTAAATCTGTGCATATTTCAATTCATCCATACACAAAGTTAAATTTGTTCCATTATATTTTAAAATCATCTTTTCTTGGAGTCATTAGTACCCTTATAACATTTAATAATTCTAATGAGATTGTCTAAACTATACCAATAAATCCAAAGACATTAAACACTTCTGTACGAAGCGTAGAAAATTGTATAATCCAAGGCACCTAGAAATTTTTTGACATAACAAGTGATTGTTAAAAAAATTCTCCGGCCTCAATCTCTACTAATATTAAGAAATGTTTCGTTTTTATTTCACCTAGATAATGTTAGAGCTATTTATGAATTAATAACATAAGAATAAAAGTAATCTGTGCAAGTGTAGTTATAGATTTTAGTTTTTATATTTGGGTAGAGTAGCTAAGAAAATAATCTTAAATTTAGCCTGTGGTTAAGCAAGACCAGCTGTACATACTAGAGTGTACCTTACTAAGAAAAAGTAAGTATTTACGAGTATATTTCAAAACAAAAATTTAAGACTTCAATGTATGCAAGAATAATACTAATAAGAATAATACCAAAAGTATCAGAAATAACAATAAAAACCATCAAGCAGAGAAATGGAACTGTACAAAATGCAATCTTATAACTAGAAGTGATCATTTCCAGACAACCTGAGACTTGTAGAGAGCTAACAGTGTAAAAAATGGTGGTGTATAAAAAATAATTGCTTTTCCCTGCCTATAAACATAACTTATGGTCTAATAAAATGGTCTATTACTCTACTTATTACCACTCGGCCCTCACTTTTCCCTTATACATATAGCTCAAAATGCACTTGTTAAGTAATACTTAAATTAATCGTAAGGTACATTCTAGCATATATGTGCTACTTTCGACTTAACCACGACAAATTTTTACCTAGAAAATTGTTACCGATACTAAATATTGGATTAGCATCAAAGACATTAAATTCGCGCGCATATTTTTATATTGGTCTTAGAAATACGGAATATGCATATTGTTTGTACTTATTTACGTTTAGCATAAACAAACTGATGAATTGATCTAAAAATTGCGATTTTTTTTAAATTTAAAATTAATTTAATGTCAGTGTATTTGCTGAGCAAATTGATCTGTCGTTATTGATATTGAGTATTATGGTAAGAAATATTTACAAACTGAAAACCGTAATTTGAGTTGGTATATTAAAAAAAACATTAGTTAACGTCCAAATATAATGAGATCTTTTTTCTAAGATTGCATTTTTTTTTTCAACGCTAAAAAGAACAGTTTGTAAAATAATTTAACTTTATTCAACATGTGGAGCTTCAGTTACATTGTTATCCGTATTTATTTGATGTTATGTATGGTAATAATAAGTCAATATAAAATCTTAAATATTTGTTTTATTTACTGACTCGACTAAAATTTATGACGTGAAGTGTAAAAATAATAAATAAGATATGACATAAAGGTCTTTGTTACCAGGTCATTAAATTAAAAAAAAAATCTATTCTGTTCAGTAGTTCTAGCGTGATGAAAGGACAGACAGAGTTACTTTCGCATTCATAATATTAGTATTATTAATAATATTGGATTAGTCAAGATTTTAAGGTTAGTTTGTCTTAAAAAGTAATTATCTAAACTAAATTAGCTATGTAATAGTGCCAAGTCATCGTTATGTATAAAGATGAGGACCAAATTCGTGCCTTGCTTTGTTCGTATAAACTTAAATTAGTTGATCGGAGCTTGCAGAATCATAAGCAGTGCAAGAACTTAAGAGCCGAAGAATACAATTTTGGAGTCTTAATTTTATGATATAGAAAACCCATAAATACGATAAACATTGAGAAAACTCCTCCTTTTTTGAAGTCGGTATAAAGTATCTTAGGAGCTTAATTTTTAAAAATATAAATATTCTGCAATTTTACCTGAATATAGAAGAGTTACTAAGAAGCTGTAAGGACTGGTAATTGTATGTTTGTTTGTTATATTTTAACGCTTGAAGTACTACTGGACACATTGGCAGATACATAATTTGGCATAGTTTCGTTTAGTATAACGTTTATTAAGAGTGCAGATTATTTGGTATAATTTGACTTGACATACTACGAAGATCACAAAATTTCTATTGGAATAATTTTATTAGCCATACAAAAAAAATACTTAAGAAAGTTGAGAGGTGTCAAGGGACACCCGGATGGAACGAAGTTCTTTTTATTATTAATTATTATTTACAAAAAACCTGTATACACTCAACAAAAATATATGATGGATGGATGGATGGTCGGGTGGATGGTTGGTCGGATGGATGGATAGATGGATGGTCGAATGAAATAGAAATGAAAATATCTGGCTTGCTTTCTATAAGAGAGAGAGACAGACAGAGAAACATGCGCACGCTGCACAGCTTACAATAGCTTCATTATCATCATGTATATATACATATGGAGCAAATGCTATAAATATATAATATATAAAATAAATACTATAGCAAAAAGTGTCGTGACAACTTTTCGTAAGAATTTGTTCCAAAAGCATTATGATGTGTTACGAGACTTAGTGAGCGAAACGAATCGCAGCAAATCCGACCTACCCAAGCCGACGGTCCTCCTCGGGGGAGAAGGAGGCGGTTACGTCGGACTCGTCAGAAGGGCCCTACCGACTAAAACGGTGTTCCGTCGCGCACCCTCTCGGGGGGCGGACTTGCTGAGGACGCACGTAGCAATCTTCCGCAAGCCCGCAAGGCGCCGGCTAGGTGTACCCTAAGATTTCATATATTATATAAGTATTTTTATACCGATTTCTATGATTATTTTATATGAAGTAGTTAATATTGTTTAATTAGGGGTGACTGGGAGTGTTATAAACGTAAGCGTAGACAAATAAAATCAGAGCGCTTTGAACTGCTAAGCTATCGGGAGTTACACGTGTTATTGTGAGTCAACTATAGAAGATAGTCATATGCTGTAGTAGGATATTTTTTACATAATTTTAAGGAGAACATTTTCGTCATTACGTTTTCTGTGTAACATTAACCATTTAGGTAGCACACGCGACGGAACCTTAAGAAATGGAATAACCTCCCGTTTTCCCGACGTTTCCCTTCACTGCTCCTCTCCCATTGATTGCAGCGTGATGAAAAGTATACTATAACCCGCTCAGGAGTATGAAGAATAATTGTACCAAGTTTCGTTAAAATCCGTCCAGTAGTTTTTGTTTCTATAACGGTTATACAAACAGACAGACAGACAAAAATTTTACTTATTGCATTTTTGGCATCAGTATCGATCCCTAATCACCCCCTGATAGTTATTTTGGAAATATGTATATTTAATGTACAGAATTGACCCCTCTCGAGATTTATTATAAGTATAGATTATTATACTATATACCATTTACCAAAGTTTCTAGTAACAGCTAATTGATATGAATCATGTTGTGATACATGTCTGTTTGTTGCTACTACACGTCTGACCGGCTGTAGCAATTTTAATAAGATTTGGTGTGGAGTTAGCTGGATTAACACATAGGTTACGTTGTACTGCATTTATAAACCACGGAAAACACTGCAGGGCAGAGCTAGCTTTCCATCAGCTGGAATACTACACACAAAAAACTCTAGGTAATACAATGTCTATCTATTTTATTTTCTATAAGATTTCAAATTCATAGAATTCAGAATCGAAATCAACAATAACCTAAACTATACTATACGAAATAAATTGACAACTAATAACTTTCACGTAATAAATTTATAAGTAGACGCCTAATATAAATAGTACACGAGATTTACATATCTACATATATGCAAGTCTAATTTAAGACAATAAAAAATAAATCCATCTGGTTAATAGGATATGTCTCTAATTCCTTCTGTAATCCGTGACACACAAATTAATTTCTAATCCAACGTAATTTTATCACTGTTATCTAGTACTAAGCGTGTACGAAAAAATGAATAATACCGTCACGGTGTAAACAACTACACCTTGGGACGCTGGCAGGACAACTGCGGCGATTGAGAATCAAAGAAAAAACTTCGCTATGGAATTAGCTATAAATTAAACGATTTATTGGCCGATTTAGGTGTTTTGCGTAGATGTCTCCCTTTAATAGTTCTTTATCACGGAGGTTGGAACCAATGCAAAACAGTTGTAAGGAAGTTTGTTCATCTATTTTGAATCAATTCTATTAAGTGTTCTAGTAAATTGCTAGAAAAATATTTGTATAGTCAATTCAATGAAAGGTAAATTTTATTCATATTAATAATGAAATTTTCCAAATAACTTAAGTACGCATTATGATTCAGTCCGTGCTCGGATAAACTACTTTGATTGTGATACATGTTAGTTTCGCATTTCTTTTAGTTAAGAATTCTGACTCATATAGGTTGGATTTGGATTTCGACCTGAATCCTACCTATATTATTAGCATTAGCTAAGATTTTTTTCAAATAAGCATAATTAATATAACTTCATAAGTAGGCAATAGGCATCCACGCCCAAGTATTCGTGACCTGATACAGTCAGTCACTTAACGTGGCGCGCTGTGCGCCAATCAATGACTCTGATTAATTATTAGTTATTACAATTAGGGCTGGGTACATGTTTTTTTTAGTATAGAATTCAAAATTTTTCAATGTTAGCTACACATTACACAATTTAATCGAATAATGAGTGATTATATGTTATTGCTCGATCTATATCTATAACAATATAAAATATATACAATTCTAACATTCATATTAACTTTTAAATAAATCTTTAAATTCCACTGGCATGTATAGTGATTAGTGCGTTTTGTAACGTGTACTGTGTGTGAAGGACCGTTCTCAATTTGCTACTTCACCTATTGTTGAATAAGTATTCTTTTACCCAGCCCTATATTTCCATTTCATTAGCGTTTGCCATCAAAGACGGCACCCAGATTTTTATAAATTATAATCAAACTCGTCACGACATTAAAGATTCTAGGATAACAACAAAACAAGAAGTACAATAGTACTAAGTACAAATTGTTATTATGTATTTAAGATCATCCAGTTATCTCTAAGTGCTATGCAAGCATAATTCAATCTGCAATGACAGACCAAACAAAAATAGCAAACATTGTTACACAGATTAAACGCAAAGTCTGCTATTCGATAATGTTACGAGTAAACAAAGTTTTTTTTACTGAAATACTAC
>DWAJ01001426.1:0-22428 GCA_018238005.1 Eurema mandarina | reverse complement strand
TCTACCACAATATGCATAACAGTTTTGGTAACATATTGTGGGAGACTGGTGCCTAAACTAAGCTTTTGGCCTGTATTTCAGGACACCAGGTCTCCCCCCAACACGACACAACAAAAAGATCACAATAATAAGCAATCTCCTCTACCCATGGGCATTCATAGGACCGTCGAGAGTGCGTTACCGGGTTTAGGCATATATTTATCTGAGTATAATAAAAACTATATATTGATATGCTATGTAGAATAAGGTCAAATGCTTGTTGACTGCAACTGGAGGACATGGTCGACAATTTGGTCTATGTTAGTGCAGTCAGGTGTAAGAGCTGATACTGAGGTGTTCCAAGTATACATATTATATATATTGCATATTATATTATGTTCATACACACAATACTTAGAATTTAGTATAATTATTTCTTTACAAATTTTGCTATCCTCGTTCGATATTGCTTGTCTTTGTAACTAAATAGGTGTTTTATATAATAATTTATTAAAATTTAGTCTATATATATTATGATATATAGACATTAAACTATAATTACTAATTTAGTTAAGCAACGAGAAAAGTCGCAAGTAAGTTTAGTTTTTGGTATGGCTGGAAAGTATCATAAGTATATATTGTAAACTGACAAAATGTAGGCTTTGTGTTCTTGGTGGAAGAACAACCTTAAATAAGATACTAGATCTTTAAAAAATTAAAAAATAACCCTTAATACTAATTAATTATTAATTCCAGTCAGAAAAATGATAAGCAACTGTCACTAATACAAAAAAAAAATATTATCGACTAATTTATAATTGTAAAACCTTGATTCTCCCACATCAATATTTATTAAAGACTGAAAACCTGCAACACCGGATTTCAATTTACTGACTGGAATCATTTATTTCAAAATAATTAAATTTTTAACACTTTCAACTATCAACATTTTTGGTGATTAATCTCAGCACACAATTTAAACGTTCAACCGAAATAATAACAAACAATAATGAAAGCTAATCGCATTAGGTATGAAGGGGCTACCTTATTTGGACGAGCTCCAATTTGGCACCGTTATGGCCATTTGCAGTGATATCGTGCTTTTTATCAAGCAAAGACCATGAGATTACAACAAGCCTTTCCTATCTTAAGCCTAAAAGGTGAAAAGTCATTTGTATTATCATGTTGAGAATTTTCAATAAAAGTTGAACCTGCAACGTTATTTCAAACAATTAAATTTGGCTTCTTTTTGTTATGCATGCTTTTATCAAACAATATTGTAGTGGGGGGAAGGAGGATGTAATGTTTCTCTGAATCAAAAGGAGGATCTTCGACCAGTCGAACCAAGTTGTATATATGCTAAGTCTCGAAAAAATATAGTAAGCGCGATTCAGACTCGGCGCATTAGTAGCGGTCGCATTGTTAATAAAAAGATTTTTAGAAAAGTATACACAAAGGTGAAATTATTTTTTCCACAACCAATATCACTGAAGGTAATGCCGACAAAATAAGTAATAAGGCTCTGTCATATTTTTTTTATGGAATGTCTTTGTCTTTCATTTTTTAATAAGAAAAATTTCATCTATACTATACTTATATTTTCTAAATAATCCTAATTATAATAAATATTATAATTATTATATTCTAATAAAGCAGATACACAAATTGAGCTATTACAATTCTAATATTAATTATACTTTAATTCGTAGATGGTGCTTATTTATTTATTTATAAATTCTTTATTACACGTAGTAACATAACAGAAACATATACAAAAGAGAAATACAGACTCCACATGTAAATGGCGGGTTTATGGCTGTAAGCAATTTCTTTTTTTATTTATCTTTACCTAAATATAAAGCACAGAGTATATAAAACTGCCGAAAAAACAAGCATAGACAATATATGTAGATGTAATGCAAAAATATGTGACGCGTGTCTCTACATTTGCCTTTGACGCTTTGAACTATTTCAGTTTGAAAATGAAACATTGAATTTACTAAAACCTTCCCATTTTATGTATACCTAATAGACATTTGGGTCACGCACATATTATTCTAAGATGGGAAGAAAACTGTTGAAATAGCTGTTCAAATTTTATAGTCTATTGTTACAGGATAATTTAAGCTTCGCTGTATTAATCGGAGGCTAATTTGTAAAATAATTAATGTATATTAAGAGTTCCGAGTAATGTAACATTTGTACGTATATTTTAAAATTACGAATTATTAAAAGGTTGAAATTTGTTAATTAAATTAAAATATGTTTTCAAGTAAGGCTTAATATTGCATTGTTGTATAAGTACATGAATGCAGATACGCAGGGTAATCGGACACAGAGAAGTGGGTCAAATTTAGCTAGCTAGATCACTCTTGGGTCAAAACCTACACTAACAAACTACAAATATTATAATAACATTACAGATAACTTACGTATTATTTTGGCGCGCACATATTGCTCTAACGAAGTAAATAAGGTTCGAAACTTAGGTTGCTTTTTTCTATTTCCAGCGTTGCTTTAAGTTCGCCCTCTCAGGCGTTGGCAGCCAGCCGAGATTCAATCCGAACGTAAGCTAGGTTACTTTACATGGAATTTTTTCTGTGGGTAATGACGCTTGAATGTGATGGAACTCGGTGTGATAGCAACGCGTTGCATACTGATACTTATAATACATATTATTATACATAAGCTTGAAGCATTCAAGACGAAAGATTATCGTAATGTACCGATTAAGCCATATATTGTTAGACCGAGTCTTCTTCCTACTTTCGTAGTTAATTTATTCTATATTATCGTAAAAGGTAAGTGTAACTGGTAGTTTCAATGATAATCATCAGTTAGAATACCATTTTGATGACCATATTTTTTTAACTCAAATTAACTCAAATAATTTTAAATCTAGCTTCAAAAATTATGTTATTGTAATGTAGTATGTAGGCTCGGGCTAGTGTTCTATTGAAATGTTTTTAATATTTTAAGCTTTTCCATTTGTAAGAATGCATGTTAAGTGCAAACTAAGAACTTGAAAATACAACACAAAGACTATACTAAGTCCAGCAGCTTACTTAATCATTAAAATACTTAACGCCGAAGCATTTGTATGTAAATCTTTCGTGGGGTGGTTCGAGTTCTCTTAATGACTGAATATTCACATTTCTCTAACCATTGTTTCTCGATTGTGTATGCATTATTTGTCTTTAATATTATACGGGATCTTAAGTTATTTTACTAGTTAAAAATCGCTAACTACACAACAAAGTTAAGAATTATGAATCAGTGCTTTCGACTACATAATATATCTTATCGTGTCAGTGTCGTTTAAATAAAAATGCATTTAATTAACTTACTTAACTAGATGTATTCCACAGATTCCTCCGTGTAAAATTATATCCATTTTTATTACAATTCATTGACACTTCACGTTAATCACTCAACGTTAACGCAAATAATATGGCTTTGTGTCGGTAAAAGAATTTTAAAAATCATTGCTCTTGATCCCTTACAAAGTCTTCAATCTCCACACTGACAAACTATAAATTTTTAATTTACTTATATTGATTTAATAAATCCTGCTAAAAAAGTATTACACAACGCTATTATTTAGTACACAACGATCAAATTTTATACATACAACATGGTCTAAAATACCCATTAAATATCTACTAATAATAATAAGCGAGCCAATCAAAGCCTTCAAAGTATTATAACCACTAAGTAATCTTTTTATCATTAACGTTCTTAAAATGTTACAAAGACTTAAATCTCTTTGATGAACTTGTTGGTTATTCAAATTATCTTCAAAGTGTGACTAAATTTCCTGAACACAGCCCCAAGATGAACGCGATAATTATTTTTCCATTACTGTGCAATATTTGCTTTCAAAATAATTATATCGTACTATATTTACTTTCGCAATTCCGTTCAGAATAATGCACGCTTTATGTTTTCGGCGAAATACGACTTAATATTTAATATTAATAGTAGATATGAGGATTTAATGAGGAAACCCCGAAAGAATTACAA
Organism: Eurema mandarina; assembly: GCA_018238005.1. Taxonomy (NCBI): domain Eukaryota; kingdom Metazoa; phylum Arthropoda; class Insecta; order Lepidoptera; family Pieridae; genus Eurema; species Eurema mandarina. The sequence continues at coordinate 18,426 of DWAJ01001426.1, read as the reverse complement.
TATTAACTGTATTTTAATGTGTAATATTGAAAATTTTATAACTTTTTGTATCATATTCTGTGTCTATATAACTAATCACAAAAAATATTATAAGCGCGATTCAGAACTTGACCCCTAAGTAGATTCTCAACAGTGGTAACACGATTTTTTGTTGAATCCATTTGAGATTTGGTTAATACTTTCTTTATATCTTATAACTAAAATACGCAAACCCATGAAAAATACAACCCTATACTCACTCCGTGTTACATTAAAATAAAATAACATCGTATAACGCAAGCATTTAGAAACACGGGAATATCTCTTTCAAGTGAATTTACAACAGAGACGCGAACAAGTACACGCTTATATGACAACGAATTCGAATACAAAGGTAACTTTTTGAAGGCTGTTGTATCTGCTGAAAGAAACGTGATATTTCTTTTACATAAGCGGATGTTTGTTTAACAAGTTCTCACAAAGGAATTACGGGTTTTATTCAGTTTCCAATTGTCACGACTCACGGGGAGACTGATGAACGGGGGAACAAAAGTATCTTTTGTTTATTGCCGCCGCTGGTTCCGTATATACGTCATACCTCATTGAGCCTCGTCACGGTTGTACTAAAATATTTACCTAAGCGATTCAAAATTAATTGTTTTAATACTTACAATCCGTATTTCCATTATTTAACTAACAAAAGAACAGTTCAAGAGCAAAATTTTCATCAGAATTTATCGTAGAACATTGGATTCAATTTGAGGAATAATAAAATTTTGAATACAATTATACAATTACGCTACGCCAATATGAACAGATATTAAAAACCTTATAACAACTTAATTAATTTAGCAAAGCCCGGAACATATTTTGTATAGTATAAATCTCGGGTGCGCTTAAAAATACTGAGGTAAAAATAACGGGAGAAAAAACATCGCTCGGATGTTTTATATCTATTAAAAGGTCGCCTCGGGCGTTTTCCCTTGTACATGAATTTTTATAATCTATATAAAATGAATTTATATTGCATGGGCAGTACAGGCTTTGTGAGTGAATTGCTTTTTATCCAATAATCGTCATTAAATGAAGCACGCTATTAAAGTTTTCTAAGTCGCGTAAAATAATTTATAGCAATTGTTATTAATCTTCGAGGCATCTGTTTTGTCGAAAGAACATCTGTCATTTTTGAATACTCGACGGAAAGCAATCTAGACCGAAGCTGAACTAATAGCGTCCTTTATTTTTGTAATAAATTTTACTTAGTATCATCATTTTATTCAGTTCAGTTATTGTTTTCAGAGATCTAATTTGAAGTTCACAATAGACCTAGAACGTGGTTACAATTTTTTCTAGAAGTTTAGGGTAAGCTACCTCTTAAGGTAGCTCTTTTACCTAATAATAAAAGAGAAAATGAAGCAGTACTTATTCTTAACATTCTTGAGTAGCAAAGCCTAAAAAAGCTTGAAAAAAGGTGAATCTACAAGATGAAGATCATAATACCTACTAGTACACTACACACGTACAGTAGGAAACTAGTACTTCATGGCATGAGATATTTTTTCGCACGTACGTTTAGCTCCTAGTATTTATGAGAGTACCTACTTTTGCTGTCGCGTGAAATAATATTATCAACAAAGATCTCAACTAAAACTAGAAGTAATATTAAATTCGTATGAACGAGCTCTACTCAAGTTTTTCGGCTACAGAAATAAGTCATATGTCTTTACCTACGACTTCACAATGAGCTTTAGTGACAATCTTTCGAGACTCCGCGTATGTTAATTTTAAACTTAGTTCATTGAGATTTTGACACAAGGATAGCTGTAATATGCAACTTGGACTGTCTTTTAATATGTCCCTTTGAATTGAAGTTATTTTGAGACATTTAATGTTTTTAAACACTACGCTTTTAGTTAGAATCATCATATTCGCCTTTTCCGTATGATAAGTTAGAATGGATTTCTGTTGTCTAAATTAAAAATGAACTTTATTCACTATTCATAAATATATAATTAATTATCAGTTTAAATTAATCTGACAGATTAAAAAAGAGAATTATGTTACGCGATTTTTGCAGTTTAAACTATCTCATGTGTTACTATCTTTTTGCAAACAACTTTAGTGAGAATATTACAGTGTATAAACTCGTTATTAAAGCAATGTGGGGTTTATAGATATCTATGTTCTTATTTTAAAAAGAGCAACTATCAGAGTTTCTTGACGGTTCTTCCCTGTAGAAACTGCCTTCCGAACCGGTGTTTGTTTTGTAATACCATGACGATTCAAAAGTGTTACTATATGTAGCCTATTTAAAATTCAGATAACAGTAGATTAACTCCTCAAAATATGTTAATTTACGATACAATTTAATCGATGTTATCCTTTAATAATCTGACTCGCTATATTAAAAGTAGTGCAACTATTATAGTACCTACAACAACCTGATAGTCTAATAAGTCTATATTGTCTAATAATACGTGATAGTTTAATAGCAAGTGAAGTGTTCTGTAAGTCCATAAGTTTCTTAACTTTGACCCGAACTAGAAAGCAAACGACCGGAAACCTACAATCGCGACTAAAGTCCAGATAAACCAAAAAACGCGCCCATTACTCGTGGGAGACGCAATTATTTTCAAATTTTAATCAAAAATATCACCTTTCACATCCACTTAACTATTTATATGTCGATCTTGTAGCGCCTTTGTCTCAGATTTATTAGCTCAACCTATTTTAAACCTTATTTGTATGCCGCAAAGTTAAATGTCCTATAACCCGATAATGATTTTCAGCTATTTGATGTTTTATGATTAATGTATTTCGCTCATCTGTACCGTAATGTTTACAATCAAATTTTAATTTTAATTCCTTGTAATAAGGTTTAAAATTACACGGCTGTTACAGTTGTAGGTATTAGAAAGTACTAGAAGAAATTGATAAAAGATTGCAATGATTACTATCTAGGTAATTTGTTTTTCTTGAAGATTGTAGATAATCAGTCAATGTCATAAAACAATGGCGGTTATTCCGGATCAAGTGTGATCAAATAAGAATAAGTACTTTAATTCAGTAAACGTTTTTCAGACACAGATATGGATGTAGAGAAATAATTGTCTTAATATGTTTTGTTTTAAAATTTTTGAGTCAGCTGTGAATTTTTTATAAATTACTAAATTACGCGTATTATTATAAAAGACGGTATCTTGTCAGTCCAAATTATTTTGTAAGTCTGTATGTATCTGTATATATTCAAGGGGTGCTAATAAATAAACTTCATGTGAAAGTTTCATGAGTAGTTTGACCGTTTGGTACAGTGGTTACATAACCTTGCCTTTCGCGCCCAAAGTTGCGGGTTCGATCCTCACACCAAAAAGTACATTTGTAATTTACACTTGTATTATTCTGTTATCTGAGTGTTATATGTATTAAAAGATGTATGTTTTTATGAAATAAAATTATTTATATGTGTAATTTATGCAACATCTAATGACCATAACACAAGCTCTGCTTAGCGTGGGACTAGATGGCGCTGTGTTAAGAATAAGCGTTCTGAAGTTTTATTATTATAAAGTTAGACTGCATAGTATAAAACAAAGTCTTTCTCTGTCCCTATAGCCCTATGTATACTTATATCTTACAAACTACGCAACCGATTCTCATGCAGTTTTTAATAGATAGAATGGCTCAAGAGGAATGCTTATAGGTATGTTTAATACATGTATAATATCCAGAGCGAAGCCGGGGCGGGTCACTAGTTTTTATCTCAAAGTTAAATTTTGCTCTATATAAGTCCGACATAGTCCCTAGTCTTTAACTCTAAGCCTTTCCTTTTATTTACCAACTATAAAAAACAAGCTGAATTAACAGCGTTTAACGTCTCAAATTAATCAAGCCTTTAATAGCAAAAACCCATTTCCTCGTAATTCACGCAAAGAAATCATGTTGTATGCAAATTAGCTGGCTTGTATTGTACTGACAGTTATATTACACTGCACTGATGCATGCACGCGGGTTCGCTCGCTTCCTATGGGCATTTGAGGAATGCAAATACTCGCATTATTAATACTTTTTCTTAAAACTAAATTTTTTTTGAAGACGACATAAATATACAAAATTTATAATAAAGAGGAAAAAATCTCGTACAAGAAGGTATATACACCCAAAAATTTTAATGTGAGATAAATGTATTTCTTATAACATTCGTTATTATTTTTTATAATTAAAAAAAACCTTTCAAATTCATTAATATTATTTTTTTCACTGCGAACACTCTAAAATAAACAGCTAACGAATAGATCAAATATTTTGAATTTAAGAAGTTCCGTTAAAATATGTAATTCAATGATATGTGAAGTCGAATATCTACATTTTATAGGTCTATTTATAGTACTTGGAGCTAATCACAAACTTTTATAATCATCGGGACTAATAAAAAACTAATAGTCGCATTTAAAGTTATTTAGAAAAAAAACTTTTTATCATTTTATTCCCAACACTAAAAAAACATAAACCTATATTATAAATATCTAAGAATAGATAAAAATTGACGTTAAAATCTAAATCCATCGCATTGAAGCGAGACAGCTCCTAACGGGCCTGCAGAGCGTGAAGCCCATACTTGCGGTGAAAATACAGAAAATATATTCATTTATACACCTATCCGATAGTCTTATATGGTCGGTTTTATTGCGATATTATTTCCTATCATTTGGTTGCTCATTAGCAGTTCTAGAAGGATTTTTTTCTCAGCTAAGTTTAAGCGTTTGTTAGTATAACGAAGTAGTGATATATAACTGTATATTATGTACTTCAGTACTCCAATAAATTCATACTAATATCATAAATGAGTTTGAATGTTTTTCTTTCTTTCACGCAAAAGCGGCTGAACCGATTTAGTTGAATTTTGATATGTAGGTAGGTGATACCTTGGATTAAGATATAGGATACTTTATATATCATTATTGCCCCGGGAACCAGAAATACGCGGGTGAAACCGCGGGGCACGGCTAGTTTGATATTAATACTTTTATTTTTGTAAATACATGTGTATAATATATAGCCCCCGTTATTATACAAATAAGATAAAGTAGGGATCAAACCAACAACCCATGGCGCAAAAGGCTATAGCGCTACCACTGTACCAAACTGTCCTTTGAACAACCGAACAGCCAAACGCATGAACTTTATTATATCTATATTAGCGAAATCTTAGTATACGCATGGACCAGTATAAATTACACATCCACATATTTTAATTAATAAATAGGACTTAAGTATTAAACGTTGTTAAGATTGTTGCAGTCTAATATTCATTATTCGTATTATTCAATTGTAAAGTTCAGCCTTCAAATAAACAAACATAAACAGCTTGATAAAATAATAATAACTCCTTCTATGTAGACCGCCCTTGTGTAACGAAAATTAGGACATTTTTAAACAAATGACTCTCAAAAGTACTCATAAATTTCACGAGCCCAAAGCATTCACGCACCAGCGGTAATTAGATGTTTCTACACAATTTAAACCCGATCAATCAAGTGTGGGTACTCAATCATAAAGTTGTTCGAGCGATGGACCACAACTGCTTTTTATAGCGGGCTATTGAGGGTCGCTTTATGGTATTAACATGAGGACAAGTAAGGCAAGACTTTACTGGCCTTCAGGTAAGAGACAGACAAGGAATACCGTATCAATACAGAGTATGAAACTCAACTTTTTGGTGGGGAAATCCTCATAGCATACCCATGGACCTCGGGGAAGGAACCATGGGTTATGTCGGACTTCTACCGACCAAAACCCCACTGTTAATCATTCTGCCGCAGCGAGTGGGGATCCCGGGTACCTTTGCAGACTCTTCCGCGAATCCCACAGCGGTTCCACATATCAGGGCCCTCTTTTGGTCCCTATGTATGCTGAAACCTTTATAACAACAAAACCGATTCTCTCTCTCTTCTTTAATTTAAAATATAATCTTAATATATATAAATCTCGTGTCACAATGTTTGTCCTCAATGGACTCCTAAACCACTTAACCGATTGTAATAAAATTCGCACACAATGTGCAGTTTGATCCAACTTAAAAGATAGGATAGCTTACATCCCGGTATTGCCCCGGGAACGGGAACTACGCGGGTAAACCGCGGGACAAAGCTAGTAATTTATAGAGAGAAAGTCGTCATAGAAGACCCATGTAACTAGAAGAAGGGACTGTGAACCTTATGTCGGATTTGTACCCACTAAAATCACACTGTGATCCTTCCTATCGCAGCCAATGGGGGTCCAAAGAACTTTCGCACTCTTCCTCGACTTCGATATCTATAACACAAGTACCTGAATCGATGATATTACTTAAAGGTTTGCGTATCACTCTTGACAGAGTGGTCTCTTGAGGAGTGGTCATCATGACACCTGACTCGTATAATAATACCTACTTTAGGACGCTTATTTTTACCCAACGTCACCTAATCCCAAGTTAAGCAGAATTTGTTTCATGGCAACTAGATAAAGGATACATTACGTATACATACTATTGCTTTAAAAACACAGCCAGAAACAGGCAACACCCATACCCCAGAAATATTCAGATTTATTTCTCTCTAGGCACCAATTGCCTTCGAAGGATTATGTGAATTGTACCTTATAGTATGCTGCAGCATTTTGCTTTGATCTTTGAAAGCCTTTCACAACAAAACTATTATTTAACTAAGGACTTAAATCTGAACAGTGCAGGGACGTAATGTATATCTAGTATCCAAAATACTCTCAATAAATACCTTAAATAATCACCAGATAATATTTCTACAAAGTCCATTGTCACACCTGCAGCAGATGGTACTCGTAGCTGGTGTTCCCCGTACGGCTTTAACCCTTTAATTATTAAATATGGCGATAAAAATATGATGGAGACACTTCAGTGTATCTCGTAGCGTTAATAACGTTGTTAAAGATGTCACGGTGCTGATATATTCCCACTAATGACACAAAATAAACACGAATTGGAAATTATGAGGCCAATTTATCAATGACGGTAGTAATTTTTAAATGTATTGGAAGTGATCCATTGGGTCTTAATAAGACTCCTTTAAGTAATATAAGACTTCCCTTGCATCCAATGTGGTTTCAAGTTTAAGCGATTGAATCGACTTTAATTAAATTTGATTATCTAAGAGAAAAGACTTAAACTTGGATAAAGTTGAATGTCATAAAAAAGCGTTTGAAAAATGGGGATTATTTCTATTTTTTTTTGGACCTATAAAAGTAAAATAGATATAGAACTAGAAATTATAGTCTATGACACCAATCATAGAAATACAATTAAACAGTTATACTACGCTGCTAAAAATCAGCGCTCAATAGTTACTGTTACAATAAAAAATATGACGTAATTAATACGGAGTATAAAACTGAATCGCATAATAACTTTAATGTTATTCCTATAACAATAACTTTTCCTCTAAATTATAATTATAACAAAACTTTATACCTAAACAGTAGAACAATAAAATTATTTTAAGCAGGCTTTTAGGTTAGTTAAAAAATAATAGTCTATGTTGAATGATACAAGAAAATCCACTAATGACACTGACTGGACATTGAAATGAGCAGTTACCGGCTATCAATTATAAATTATACTCTTTAGTAACTTGCGTAATGCTTAATTCTAACTTACTAGTATACAAGCGACCCGCTCCGGCTTCGCTCCCATATATTATGATGTAAGCTATATATATAGCTATATATAATCTTTTAAGTTAGATCAAACTGCACACGGTGTGAAAATTTAGTTTAAAATCAGTTCAGTAGTTTCGGAGTTAATCGCGGACAAACAACGTGACACGTAATTTATATTTAAGATTGGCATTCAAGTTACGGAGTTAGGTATAGGTTTTTTTTTTAAGGTTATCAAACAATTATAACCTTAGTAAAATATTGCTTTCAATTGTAAATATGTATTGTATGGAAGCTTGCCGTGTGAAGTTTAAAAGAAAAATAACTTAAAAATAAGACTCTTATAGATCATACTGTACCTATGGTTTTTTATTATTATTATTAATTTATTTATCCTTTATTACTTAAACTGAAATCACAAATAAAAGTTTTCAATATATGACACTAGCGAATTAGTGACACACTACAATATAACATACATACATTTAATCTATTGAAGTTAAATATATTTGGTTTAATTAGTTTAGCCAATTCATTGTTGTAGCTGGCAGCTTTTACATTAATACAATCTCTTCCAGACAACTAGGTATAGTAAATAAAGAAGTATATTACAGTCAGTAGAGTACTTAAGTCCTTTTAAAAAATGGTTACAGGTTTAAACTTTAAAGGTTTCGAATTTACAACATACAACAATAAAAGTCGAAAACTTGTGAAAACCTATTTTAAACCAGAAATAACATCAATAATGAAAGATGGTTAATAAATATCATATGTAGGTAGTATCTACCCGATCTTAATATAATCTATATTAATATTATAAAGAAGTTAAGTTTGTGTGTTTGTTAAATTGTAAGGGGTAATCTCGGGATCTACTCAATCGATTTTAAAAATTCTTTCACCAATACAAAGCCACACTATTGCTGAGCGTCATAGGCTATATAAAAAAGGATTGTTAACATTATGCCCAACCAAGTTGGGCACGGGTCCGCTAGTACCTATAAAACCCGTACAAAGCCAGGGCAAGCTGCTAGCTTTTAAATAATTTCACGATACTTAACTTTTCACAGATACGGTAAATCCGTTATTTTAACCGCTGAAATACGAATTGGAATAACGGCCATTACTCATCTCGTCAATTAAATCGATAATCTAATTGACTGAGACTAATCTTTGAACGTGGTTTTCGTCACGCCTTGGTCTTGGAATCATTGTTAGATAATATTCTGATTTAGGACCAGGTGAGTTAAAAATCTAAGAAAATTGGAACCTACTTTTTTAAGAGATAGTGAGTTCGCTTGATAGTAAACTATATAATGTAAGTAAAATATGATATTAGTTAAGTTTAATTTTTTTTAAGTTTTAAGTAATTTGCTGCGCCCTTACAGGGTAATGTGTTTAGTTTTAATTGGTACATTGTGCAATATGAATAAATAAATATAAATTAAATGAACATCTCCGAATCCTCTCTCGAATATACTAGGTTAGCTTATTGAATCACAAATGCGTTACCAGCATTTAAAATAGGGGCTTTAAGATATAAGAATGCATTTGGATGGGAGGAAGAAAAAACATTACCACCAATAACATACCTACCTAACTTATAACAAAGGCATTGTATTAAATCAGTTCTGTATTTAATGATTCGTTATAACAAGGCACCTAAGATATGAAATGTTATTACACATTTTTTCTTTATTACAATATTTCGTTGAGCGCTTGTTTCAACTAGCTAAGATCGTCATATTGCATTTGATGTTACAAAAGATTTCTTATTCATATTAATTAGTTCGTTCTAGTATTAGCCAACGAAAATCAGCGTTGGGGCTTTCCTTTCTTTCTTTCTATTAAAAATTATCTATATGTAGATATGTCTTTAAATGTCAAGTGGGCATTTACTTTGTGTATTGTTTTATTGTATGTTCTGGAATTAATGTTTTTTTTTCTTTCTGTTTTTCTTTCGATTAAAGATAGAAATATATCTATGATGTAGCTATAGAAACGTATACTGTAGCTTCAAAATCTTACCCCTTTCTTTATTTTTTCAACTTATTGATTTCTATTATAGATAAGATATATGTATGTATAATCTAGCTTGAGAACCTTACCTCTTGCCATTCCTCCGTCGTCTCTTGGTGGCGTAGACGGTCCCCAGCTGGCTGGCGGTGCAGGGCGGCTGCGGCGGCCGGAGCAGGCTGTCGGCATCGCAGTAGCCCGGCCCGCCCCAGCCGCACACTTGCAGCTTCGGCTCTGTGCCTATCTTGCTGGCCGACACGCCCGGCGTGCCCACCTCGCACTCGGGAGGAAATACGTTGGGATACACCGTGTCCAGAACTGTCACCAACTTGGAGAACAATGCGCTTCCTCTCCTTCTTGCCTTAACTCTTTCTCGTACGCGGTTATAGAATTCCAAATTGGAACACTCTCTTCTCCTTCTTTCTTACGCACGCAGTAATAGAATTCGAAATTGGATTCACGTTCAAACTTTTTTTTTAGTTTAGGAACGCGCTATTTATATACTGCCAGTATCATAGTTCGGAATTGATTCGAAATTTAAAATTGTTTTTGCAATTACAACCGATTGACGTTATGATTCGATTTTCAAAATTATGTTTTTTACTCCTCTATTATTTAAATTGACTGATGTTGGAACTGGAAGGCTAGTTCCAAATTTAAAAGCACTTTGTCTACAATGTTGTTTTGTGTCCTAAAAGACGCACTTATTCCTTTTGTTTTTGTAACACTCGACTGAATGATGTTATTGTTTGGAACTGTCATACGTTTTTGAACGCAACATGAATTGGAAGATATTTAATAGAACAAAGTCAAATTAGGTTTGAAGTTTGAAATATTATTTTTTGTTTTAATAGAAGTAAATTAAAGGTATTTTTCGCGTCTTTCAAGCTTGGAATATTAAGGTTCAAATTTAGAAAGATCTATATTTTTTCTTGGCAAAGCACATGAAAATAATAACCTATAGCGTTATTGTTTGAGTTAAATAAATACTTATTAAACTTTACTTATAATATCTTACACTTTATCTATTCTGTGATATTGCAATCTCTAACTAATCCAGCAATAATACTCTTATAGGACATATATTTACTTGCTTGTTCGACACTTCTAGTATTTAACACGATTTTTGGAAGAATTTTTGAGCCTGTCAAACGGAATACATACATTGGAAGAATTCGTCAATAGTCCACAATCACGTCTCTAGCACGTCACATGTTCGTATCCACTCAATTCGGAGCACTTATCACAACACATGTCGGACACGTTGTTGAAAATTATTATTTTTTTCGATTTTAACGGACAGCCCGTGTACGCGTGGCGCGACCGCCAACCGCTTGATGTCATTTAAACGACTCGCCACAAAGACCCCTAGCTGAAGGGGCGGCGCCTCCGCGAGCCACGCCCTCCCTCCGCAACCGACCAATCACGCCACCCCCTCGCTCTCAACCCGCACTGGGATGTATTGAGCACAATTTTTATTTTTCGAACGCGCCGCGCGATTTCTTTGAAACTTTTTCTGTTCCATTCTTTTTTTTTTAAATCGCTTTTATTCAGTGGCTTCTAAAATGCCAGTACTGACGTTTACAAGGGAACATCATAAGAGTTTTTAGTGTCTTTTTGCGTTTGCGATTTCGCCGATTGTAGATACGATGGAACGGTTGTTTTATAATTACGATGCGGTTAATTTTTATTATTCTATACAGTTGCATATTTATAACGGTGTTTGAACAATGGAGTTGTGTTCGTCGTATTAATGGGAAATTGTTTAGAATAAGTACGTCCCCCGTGAATGGTGGTGACGTCACAAGATGGCCGTCGCGTGGGGAATGGGGAGAATTTTCGCATTTTCCCCTCGGCTGTTGAGCGGAGTGGACATGCGGGCTTTGTGTGCGAAGCTCGATAGAGTTTTTTATTTGTTTTTCTATTTATGCCTATTGATAGGCTTTTTCTTTTGTTTAAGCTTGCAGATATAGTTATACCTAACCAATACCTACTCATATAATAATATAGTATTACTTTTTCAAAAGAATATAGTAGGTATGTAACATTTATTTTATATAAAGGTTCTAATTAGGCTTCTATTTAGGTAAGTATATAAAGCGTTCACGAAGAGATAGTCTTACGATAACGAAACGTCACGACTATGACGTTTCGAAAAGTACCCAAATAAAATAAATTAAATTAAATTTTACGTACCTAATGGTCTGTAGTAGGTAATAAAATTCAAAGTCTTAAATTAAATGTGTAGGTTTAATCATTTTAACTTATAAGATTATAATACTAAAGTTAATTGTTGGAATGAAAAGGTTTTAAGTATTCAGTTTTAATTATATATTTTCATTTACAATTCAGTTTTAACCCATATATTTTTAAAGAGTTAAATTAACACACAACTGTCTGTCCATCTCGTTAAAACTACAGAACCGATTAGAACGAAATTTGATACACAGATGGTTTAAAGCTTACTGAAAAATAGGTCAACCCGAAAATTACTTCACATATCATCTTCTTAGGTATACCTAGGTAGGATATAGGTATCATACCTACGTCGAAATCATTTTTCAGAGTTTTTGTTTATATTTACAATTATTTGTTTTTATTTTATAAAGAGAAACTATCAGAGTTCCTTGCCGGTTCTTCTCTGTAGAAACTGCCTTACGAACCGGTGGTAAATGTTTTGTAGGTAATACCTACCATGACGATTCAAAAGTGTTACCTACTTTATGTAGCCTAATTGAATAAAGATACTTTTGACTTTGACTTTGACTTAATTTACTTCATTTAATTTAAAACGATTAAAAAAACAACAAATTCATTTAAAGCTTTAACTTTGTAAACTTAACCGTTTAACTTTAAATTAAATTGAAACCCAATCACATATCTACATACTACATAGTATTAATTTATTTATTTATTTATTTATTTAGATACACTGAGAGGCTTACACAAAAGAAATATACAGATAAAATTACATTAAACTACTTATCTTAACATGTGCTGCTCTTAATTGTGTATACAACTTTGACCAAATAGAAATTCACAAGGTTAACAGAAAATATAAAATAATAAAATCGTACATACATAGATAGAATAAATAGAAGTGCATAGTATAGACAAGACTAGGTATTAACCAAATAAAACGCCAATAGAAATCAAAGACACGGCCTCGTATGATTTATAGGGCGCCCCCACAACATCCCCGACGTAAATCATCCCCTAAACTACACCGGCTCACGCATTATTACACCCTGATAGGGCGCAAGGCATACACTATTGGTACGAGCATGTTTTTTTAATCTTAATAATTTATATACCTAAACTAGCCGTTCCCCGCGGTTTTACCCGCGTAGTTCCCGTTCCCGGGACAATACCGGGATGTAAGCTATCCTATATTTTAAGTTGGATCAAACTGCACACGGTGTGCAAATTTTATTATAATCGGTTAAGTGGTTTAGGAGTCCATTGAGGACAAACATTGTGACCCGAGATTTATTTATATTAAGATTTTTTTTTTGGAAGACTTCTTTCCACCTTCCTTTCTTTGTTTATTTCCTTTTCCTTATTTATTAAAAGCCGTCAACACATTTGCGATGTGGTCACTCACCATCAAGTAACCTGCTCAATTATCTGCTAGGTATACCTACCTACTACAAAAACAATATACGAATTTATTTTCAGACCAATTACCTTTTTACGAAGATCCCTTTAATTATCATTGCGAAGTTATTTTCATTAAATTCGTCTTATCGTTAACATAATAATCAGCTTTTAAGACCCAATAACGTATGGGCATTCATTTTTTGTCATTAACATTTATCATTTCTATTATAAATGCCAAAAAATTGTAAGGATGTTTGTTACTGAATTATGCAAAAACTACCTACTTAATGGATTTAATTTGAGTTTGCCATATAGATAGATTAAGCCCTGTATTAACAAGTAGGGGACTTTATATTTCGCTATTTCCAAGGCTTCAAAGAGAACGTAAGTAAAGCCGCGGCGCGCGTAGTATATTAAATACCTTGTTAAAGCTAGCTGTGCCCGCGGTTTTACACGCGTAGTTCCCGTTTCCGGGGCAATACCGGGAAAAAAAGTATACTACGTGTTAATCCAGGGTATCACCTATCTACAAACCAAATTTCAACTAAATCGGTCCAGCCGTTTTCGCGTGAAATAATAACAAACATACATCCATACGTACGTTCTCACTTTTACATTTATATTATTAGTTGGATGTTCTTATTAACGCGTATTATGTAAAAAACACATCACGACTCGTAAAAACTTAAAGATTACATGTGTCATTCTGTTTGACACTAACAAGACGGACGGACAATTCGACAAACGAACGACATTGTCGAATTATGCTGCTTTTTATAGTTTTCATTTATATAAATATTTATTTTTAAGTCATTACTTGAAATGTAAGGAAGTCGAGTTAGCTTCAATTGAACGCGCAAACAAGCTTTTTGTGAATTCAATTATTTGGTACAAAAAGTCTTGAACCAGGCGCGGTTGGGGTCTGAAAATTTGGACTTCACTAATTATTGCATGTGTCTTTTAATGTCGGGTTAATTAGGCTTGGAGTATTCACAAATCTTACATTATAAGTGTATGAGTAAGTTTTCCATATTATTAGCAAAATAGTTGATAGTAAACACGTACATGCGACAAATCGTGGCTATCAAAGGATAAGGCAAAAAGTCAAAGTCAAAGTCAAAAGTATTCAAACTAAGTCAAAGTCAAAAGTATCTATTTTAATTTACCTATATTTTTTTATATAATTGATTCTTAAATCTAGTGAAATTATTTACCTTTGAATCAGACCTTTCTTAATATCTTGTAGCTCTGTGGTGGAAACCTACCACTACCTACCAATTTACCGAGTAAAATGTTTAATGTGCATACAAACAGTAAGAAGCGATTGTAATGTTTTTATGCTTTATAACTAAATTACTGTATCCATTTTGATCGTTTTTGATAAAACGTAAAGTCTAATTCGTGGATGAGATATACATGTGTAGCTTTGTAAATATAGAGTATTATGCTCTTAAGAGATTTTTTCTAATATGCAAAGATAATAATAATATACCTAATATGCAAAGACTTCTAAGTTCTAAGCTAGTCTCTCGTAACTTAAGCCGAATAAGTTATAAAAGTTCGGGGACAAGTGTCTATAAAAATGGTATAATTTTCCTTTTTATCGTTCGGGCGTCTCATTAATTATATTTCTAGTTTATTATATGCGATCATATTTATTTAAATTCATATTTCGGTAATAGTTTTTAGGAGGGTCATATAAATGCCAGTTTTATAAATATAAAGTAAGTTATAAACATCTTTTTATTTAAAATTATTTCGAATTTTACAATGATTTTTGTTTTTAGAATTATCTTTCATGTCATATTGTATCTAAGCCTAAGGTGTCTTTCTTTACCATAAAATTTTACATTATACAATATACATGTAATAGAAACTATTAGTTAATATAATACCCAGTATATATAACTTTATATTTTATGAGTGAAAGTTAATAATTAAGTATTTATTCCGAAAATTACGTGCAAAATGAACCAAATACATACTACCTATACTTAAACTAGTTATCAAAAGCTGTCTAAAAAAATGTGGTTTAACAAGTCCATATTTAATATAAATATTATAATTATCTACATGTACTTTAAAATATGTTTATTATAAAAACATATTATGGACAAGCGTAAAAATTCTACATTTAACATTAAAGCTTTAAGTTGCAATTTGAATAAGCATGCTGCCATCTAGCGAGAATTGCGCAAACTTTTGAAAACAATAGCTTACTGGGACTTGAGCTTTTGTTAGTAGGTTCTAAGCGCTATCTATTCTTATAAGGTTCTATTGAAAATTCAGCTTTTAATGATTAATAAATTAGCTTAATGTTGTAAAGCTAAGCTCATTGATATTAAATATCAGGAAAGCTCCTAACATTAATTTTTTTTTAATTTTTTCTTGAACATGATCTTAACATTGCAAGCAAAGCATCAAAATAGAATTTTGATTATATTTAATACGAGCTGACCCGTGCCCACTTCGTTGGGCATAATGTTAGTTATCCTATTCGGTTTTTTATATATCATATGACACTCAAAAATAATGAGGCTTTATATTGGTGAAAGAATTTTTAAAATCGGTTCTGTAGATCCCGGGATTACTCCTTACAATTTAACAAACACACAAACTTAACTTGTTTATAATATTAGTATAGATAATCAAAGTTCTTCAAAATGTATATGTAACTAGTATCTATATGTTGTTATATTATTTTTCGACTTCATTTGTATGTACAATATTGTATGATGTATTTCGTTTAGTTTGTACTATCTACAATATTATGTTGTCCTATCATTTGCGTATCACAATCTCATTACTATTTGTATATTTTCTCTTTAATATGGCTGCCTGGAAGAGATCCCTTTTTAGTTATAAGGTCGCTTATTACAAACAGTTTATCGAAGTATAATGTAATTTACTAGTTATCAATGTAATAAAGTACTTCATTTCATAGTATAAAACAAAGTCGCTTTCTTTTATATGTTCTTATGTAAGTTTAAATCTGTAAAACTACGAACGATATGATCAGGGCCCTATGTGCGAAGTGTGGGCACACAGGCGCCAAGACAATAGGGGCGCCGTGACACCGAAATTATTTTTGTTACCTAAATTATTGTTTTTTTTAGTGGAGTACCGATAAGTAAGTAGGTACAATAGGCGGAACAAAGGCCTTGTAAACAACAAAACATAATGTATTAAGCTTATTGAACACGTCTCTCAATATTTATAATATTCGTTAAAAAATTAAATTCGTTTTTTTATGAAGATTCGTTAAAAAAGAGGCGCTTCATAGGATCTGCACACAGGCGCTACCGGGGGTTGGCGCGGCCCTGGATATGATACGATATAATGAATCGTGAATCAAAAGGAAGGTTAATGTGTATAATACATGCATAAATGCGAGTAAAACAGCGAATCTCAATCACAAATTGTAATACTGGACGCAAAGAAAAAACAAAAAACCGTTTAAATTTCATAATGCACTAATTTCAAATTTTAAAATTCGAACATATGCCACGAAAATTCAACCGATAATAATCATTGGCCAATTGGATTCGATTTTTGAATCGTTTTTACTTTTTTATAATGGCGCCGGCGTGGCCAGCCCGAAAACTGTCAATCAAATACTGCATATTATTATTAGGGTATTGTAATTCAGTTTCGACATTGAGTTTGGGGTTCGTCGGGTAAAAACAAAATATCAAGAACAAAAGTAAATGTTATTAACCCTAGTACGAAATATTTTATTACCTTTTGAAATACAAAGTATTGTTAAATTTTATTACATATACAATAATTAATCATAATAATAATCTTTATTTATCTTTAAAATGTTACAGAATTTTTTATAGACGTAGATAGTTACTATAGGAACATAATATTCTGAATTTATTCAAAATTTAAGCCAGCCTATTTAAATAGGACAACCTATATTTTATGAGGCAGAATAGCTATTATTGTAATAAACATATTTCATAATATTTATCTTATACAAAGAATTTATTAGTTTTGGAGTAATTTTTTAACTTCTTTTACAAAAATTGTAATCACTTAAAATAAAATAAAATAAAATAATTTAACATTTTTTAAAGCTGGCCGACACACACTTGGCCGTTTTAAATCTAATTGTATTATGTCTCGCGGCGGTAATTGTGTCCAAAAGCTAGCTCAAAAAAGCCTCTCATTACGACTCTTGGGTTTTTTGTCCAAACTCGCCTTATCCCTAATCTTCTATTGACACCGTAATGAGACTCAAATATTGTACCGAAACGGAACGAATGGAGTCGAAATAATTTAAATTTATTTTTTAAATTATTAATAACATCTACATACATACAATTATTAAATGCATTAGGACTACATGTTTTTTAAGGGTTCATATTATCTAAACTAACTTCATATCTTCTTCAAAGATTTTTGTTAATATGTCTACTGAAAAAAAAAATCTTCGCAACAACTTCAACCAGAAAAGCAAGAAATACAACACTATCAAAAATTCTACCACAATAATTTCTTGGATGCAACATTATAGAACAACAATTAATCCTATAATAATTCACATAGCACATTATTTCTATCAACGATTCACTGGAATAATTTCAAACTAATGACATCTCCATACATCTGAACAGTGTATCCGGGCCACCGGGCGGATTTTGTTCTTTGAAACTAATCAGACTAAATAAGTAAATTGTACGTCGCACGCAACCCATCGCGCCCGCTACAATTACTGTTCTATCCTTCAAGCTTATCAATGGGAGAAGATTCTAGAATAATCCCCCGTTACTACCATTTCAGAAACAAATACTTTGACAAAGCCAGAAAATCTCTACAAACTAGGCTACATATAGTACACTTGAATCGTCAGGGTATTACAAAACGTTTACCATTGAAATGTAACGAGTCGCTGTCTGTACATGGAAGATATATGAGAAAAAATATTATAGCAGACCTTTATTAACGCAATAGAACCCAAAACAATGATTTTTGGAATTTTTGTCTGTTTGTCTGTTTGTTTGTGCACGCTAATATCAGAAACGGCTTATTCTATATAGATGGGGTTTTCAATGATATATTGTGGTAAGCTTCACTTAACATTTAGTGTTTAATTCATGTCAATCGGTTGATAAATAAAAAAGTTATGGCAATTTAAAGAATCACGTTGAACTCGCTGAACGT
>DWAJ01001425.1:0-22429 GCA_018238005.1 Eurema mandarina | reverse complement strand
TAAATGTAAAAAAATGCCAAGTCTCTCGATGCAGTCCTTCCATCGTAAAAAGTTTTGAGATCTCATAGAAGCCAAGTCCTATTCAAATTATTTTGTAGTTATAAATCAACATTTAGTAATTGTACCAATAGTTTTCTTTATATTATAATTATAGTGAAATTATGCCCCCAGATAAATACATCAATAAATTCCAATCAAAAACACCTAAATGTTTTAGGCAATATTCCCACTAGTTCTCTTAGTTGGCAGCAGATAGTGTTATTATTTCTATCAAACAACAAAATAGACAATTTTTGCTACTATCACTGCACTTATAATGTAACAAAAGAAACTTATAAGTTAATTTTAAATTAGACTTGAACGTACCTCAACGTCTACGCCAGGCAGTGAGTATTTTCTCCTCGTCTCGCTGTCTCTTGGCACATGTCGGAAGAACTCCTTGCCGTCTTTGTACCACTTGACGGAGTAGAGGATGTCTGTGGGTCCTAGTTGCCACCGACAGGACAATGTCGGTCTCGTCCCAATGGGCACGTGGGTCGGCACACGAAGTTCCAGAAGCTCCAAACTCCGAACTGTGTACTCTGGAAAGATATAAAATAGTTGTACACCTACAATATGTAACATATGATAAAGAACTAGTTTTCATTAGTGCTTCTTTGACTTGAGTTAAATCCGATCACATTCTTGCATATATAATAGTTTATATTTATATTAAGGTTTCGTGATTTATGCTGATGATTTATTGATGCTGAAAAATTCCTCTTTAAAATATTTCAATCACTCTTTTCCTTTTAAGTTATGCTTAATGTTATTAAAGTCTGTTCTGCAATTTAATCTTGAAAGAGCAAGAAACAGACAGATTTATTCCATCAATAAGCAGAAATTGTAAAATGAAGATTAAAATTCAAGTAGATATTATTTATAGTAATAAATAGAGAATTTTATATTCATGATACAATTTCTGTCGCAAATGTGTTGTAAAGTTCTCAATTTAACATGTTGTTATAACATGCTGCATACATCATCTGGTACTTGGTAAAATTTTCACTTTTTTAATTTTCATCTTTTTGCAGCTGCTGCATAAACTGCTGTGAAATATGAAAACATGTTTCTAAAAATACAGGCGACTGCACATCTAACATTAATGCGAAAAAAATATTTCACATGTCCTCTATAATAATTTGTATATTCATATTTTTATTTGCCTGTAGGTAGTTACGAAGGCAAAAATCCATTAAACGGCACGTCAAATAATTTCCCATGTGACGGCATTCGTGGGCCGTAAAAGAGGCACTATTCCGCCGCTGCGTGTAGGGTTGCCAACCAACATTTTCCTTTCTATTCGAATATTATGTTTTGAAAGTCGACTTGCTACAGACAAAATAAAATAAATAACCTTTTCATACTTGTTATTAATTCAAAAATTTAGGAAAACTATTAAACAAGTTATATTCCCATTTCAAATATCAAACACATGTAGATTTGTATCACACTTCTATCTAACTATCTAAATATACAAGAATCTAATAACGAACTCAATTTGTTTTAAAATAATTTTGATAAATAAGATTTGTTTTTCCGTGGCGATCTCATACATTCTACTTTTACTATTGAGTAACTTTTTATTATTTTTCCAGCACTGACAACCCTACATCGGCGGGTAATTTTACTTTACAAGCCGCGGGGAGCGCAAATGTAAGTAAATTGCTGAATAAAGTCTTCACCGCGAACATACGGCGCCTATCGATAATGCTGTATAACAATATGCAAAGACAATATAGATTTATGGCTCTCGTTTTTTTATCTTTATGAAGATTGTTCAATTCCTAATTAAAATTGTATTATCTATACCTGTATTATTGATGACTGATTTAATTTGTACAACTAAAAAACAAAAGTAAATTTACACAATTCAAATATTATGTTCTAAGTTTGTAGTATTTAATTAATAAAATTTTGCATCACAGCTTCATTGGCAAAAACCTTTGCATATGCATATGTTAATAGAGGTAACATTTCAATATTATCAATCCTATAATCAAAAGAACTTATTGAAAGAAATCATTGAATACAAATGTATGATCTAGTATTCTATATTTCACATTGGAATAGTTGATAAGCCGCAGGATAATATAGCTACGTAATGTAATCAAAATAAATTGTATTTGTGTTTTGTTATCTCGCTTGCATTCGCTCTACAGCGACCCAACAGACCCGGATTACAATTCTAGATTCTATTTTTATTCAATCCGGGGAACTGCATTCTCTCAAGAAAAATATTATGCAAACACAGAGTTGCAATTCCCGTACATGTACCGATGTATATAGCAATAAATGTTTCCAAATAACGCACACGTATTCCCTGAAACAATGCTACACTTTGAAAGTACTCACTTTATGAGTAATAAATATTTTTCTGAAAAAAATTCACCTTTTAAACAAGTATTGTAATAAATATATGATGAGTTTTATTAGTTTACAAATAGTTTCCATAAATATATTATATATTTTTTTTATTATTCGGAATTTCATTATGTTTTTTGCAAGAATTTGCATATTATGAGATGCATAAGATTAGTGAATTACTTAATTTAAAAGAATAAGAGGCTATGTCCTAAACATAATAAAAATAGTAATGTTTAAAAAATTAAATTTAGTCACTAAAGATTTTATTTAAAAAATATAGATAGGTAGATATTTTCATAAGTAAAAACAATATAAGCATATACCACATAACTTATAAGTTTGCGCTTTATTAATGAACAATGTATATTATAAATACTTCAAAGCAAACTTTTTAAACTTTTTTATTCCTGCTCGTAACTGATAACCACAACTACTAGTTACCAAGGATCCATAACCGCACAGGAGGTAGACAATATCCTCTTGATGGCGTATGAACTCTGAAGATTTCAAGGAGCACCTGTGTACCGTGCGCTATCTCCCTGCATGCACTTCAGACATCATACGCAACAATGAAAAGACCACCGTTTATTATGACGTAATAATATTTGCTTGTTTGTGAACTTTCATCAGTGTGTAAAACGGCACAATTTTATTAAACTACTGTTGACAACCTTTAAGGGATGTAATTTTGTCTAAAATTATTAGTCTAGAAAAATGTCTTTACAAATCTTTCCAAAATACAGGCTAGTAGGAATATCTTCTAGACAACATTCATATAAATATAACCCACATTATTATGAATCGTTTACCAATTTATGGCAGAAATCGTGTACATGAATATCATAATCATAAGAATCAAATAACTTATCAGTATTATTTTTGTAGATATTTAAAAAGAAATTGCCCTACTATCGGCACAAAAACTAGTTAATTTAAAAAATTAGCAAATGACGTTAATTTTAAGACCCTTTTGGTAAAATCGTTTGGCAATCTAAATTCAAATCTCTTATTTATATACAATAGATAGCAGAAACATACAGTTACTATAGGTATGATATATTTTTATTATTAAATGTAGGATCAAACACTCAAATATTCCTTATAATGTTAATAAATCACAATAACATGTTGATAAGTTTTGGTAGTTTCTGCGTAACATCAGATATTTTATACAACGATAATATTTCTAATAAAAAAATATCGCTATCAATGTAGTTTCTCATTATTGTACTCCAATAACGAGCTTTGTGTTAACAAAAACATCGAATAAGCGAAGGAATATTTTCTAGATATTGCCAACACGTTAATTATATTTTCAGGCATTACATAATAACAAACGGCTATTGTATTTTAAATGGAAACATTGCATAAAATAATTATTTTTTCTTATTTAATTTTACTTTATTTAAGCTTGCTTGAGCTTTAAATTTGGTTGGTTCAGCTGTATGCTTTTAACATATGCAATGTCCAAATTCGTAAATCAATCGAATTTGCGTCATTAACATAACAAAAAATAATAGTGAGGAGCCCTTTGATATATTTTATTCATACGTGTATAGGTTTTATATTTTAAAATCATATCTACTACTACTATTTCCAGTTTTCCGGTGAATACGTAATAAGCAAGGCTATGGGTATCAGGTGTATTGATGTTACGACTCCCAACAAACATAATGTATTGTTTCAATACCCGCCTGCTATCGCGTCGCCTTCACCTATTTCCTATTTCCATTTCACGAAATATTCTTATAAATCGCAAAGGTTTATTATGCTTTCGTGACCGAGCGTCTATGAGTCAATTTGTTCGGGATCACGTTTCGTTAAAAACTTGCAAAATTTACTGTAACCTGACGAGCTGGGCGTTGTTTGACGCTAGTTAGTAAGCAAACAGAATTAATTTTCGAGAAATGTATTTGTTAATCTACCGTTTTCTTAACAGGGTAATTGATATTTACTTAACCTCTTCTTTTCGATATTTTTTACGTTCTTGTATTTTTACATCTGTTGATCATTAGAAGACAATTTTGTAAACATGTTCGTTTAGAAAACTTAATTTTAATGTTAAAAGTCAGTATTAATATCGTATATTCCTATTCTCATTTTATTGTCACCGGTCTGAAAGTTCAATATAGTTTTGCCTACAGTCGTGTGGTTCAGAAGTTATTGCTGCCGTCTACCGTCATATAAACACATTCCCTTGTATTTCTATGATTAGAGTATACAAGAATAGGCTCTGTCGTCACAATAGTTAGATATGCGACACAGAATGGCTCGTACGCCTGCAAATTAGGATGCCCTAAATTAGCTCTCAAGTATGATGAATGCAACCAACTTGAGATACGTTATATATTCCAGTAGTTTCCATTTATCTTTAGAAGTTACATTCATACAAGCCGCAAACATACCTATACTTTGGTTGGATATGAGTCTATAAGTATAAATAAATATGTGTATATAAGGCAAAATAATTCCTAGATTATTTTGTCTTCTTCGATTGATGTGGTTATTTATCAATACTTTTAAAGTAGATATTGTGTACAGAGAAGTATGAAAATAGAACATATTTGCATATACCATATTAGTCATGTACAACGCAAAAAATAGCACATGTATAACAGTATAAAAACCCTAATAATAAACAATCGAGTCCCACGAAAACTAATGAAAACATTTACATTTTGCAAACCAGATCCCAAAACAAATCACTCGTAACAACAATTAATTGAGTTTTTAGGGCGCACATTGTCGAAGAATCTTAAATTATTAAGAAACAACATTATATTGAATATGCCGAAAGGCAATTCGACGTGGCATCTGTTTAATGTTTAACACAAGTGGTGTATTGCGACGCAGATACGGTTCGCACATGAGTCCTCTTAAGTACAGATTAATCGAAGCTTATTCATACAGAATTGTACGCAATGTTATACAAAAACGAATTGTATGAAGTCATTGTTCACAGTTTATGTAACCACTTACGTTTTATGAAATCCTGGTATTCATAAAATGCAAACGACCAATGAATGTTTTTTCTCGCGTAACCAGTATAGTATACAAAACAAAAACAAAAGATTTCATATAAAAGTGTCTTTAACCGTCTTATTCACAAAATACTTAATGTAGGAATTAGTTACAAAGTCTATAAGCCTATAAAGGAGTAAAAGTGTTTCTTGTAACTGAAAATTCTTAAAGACATTTCATGCAACCGCGCAGCACGCGATAAATTGAAAACTTACTTAGTACAGCTTTAGTGAAGTTAGCCGTATAAGCCTGGATCTAGCCTGGGTCACTAGGTTATAAACTATATCTGGACTACCTAGGAGCTAAAGCTAAATGATAAGCGGATAGTATCAACTGATTCCCTAGATAAGTGAGATTAGTGTCCTTCGTGAGACGGAATACATTTATGTAGTAAAAGATTACAGCTCTAGTAGAGACTTATTATTAACTAGTTTTTTTTACTTGAGACTTGAGTTGAGCGAAACTTTTACCTTTATATTTATTACTAAACACATAACATGCTATACAGGGTGTTACAAAACAAGTGTCCGATCCGAAAACCTCTTACTAATAAACTCTATTTATAAATCGGTAGTACGTCCTTATTTTGCTATCGTTTTTTCCAAACAAAAATAAAATATATGGCAACACCGTCGCGTTCACGTGCTCTGCTAGTGAGTTGACGGCATTTGTTAATTTCCTTGAATTTGGGTAAATTTTTCACTAGAAACATAATTTTTAAAACTTTATTGCATTGTTATTTTTAGATATAGATTTTTTTTATTTTTTTTTATTCGAAATGGTTTTTGATAGAGAATATTACCCTGCAGGATTGGACACATGTTTTGTAACACACTGTATACTTATTAGACTTTTTGCGACTTATCTTTAGTACAGTTCCATATTGACAAACGTATAGAGCACTTCGGGTTATAATTATATATTATAAATGGGAAAATTTATAAAAAAGTTATAAATGGGTAGGTATTTATTACTGATCCACCAAAATGGACCAAATGAATTATTATTTATTATTAATAGAAGATAATTTTCGGTTTTACGTGGTTTAAGCAACGCGACGGGTCTTATTTTGAAATATGTCAGATTCAAACCCTAGTTATAATAAATATACCTAAAAAAATTAACAACATTCCCCTCAACTCTTAGTTTTCTAGCAAGTACGTAGCAAGTAGTTTTTAGAGGAAGTTTGCTCTACATTTCAACACTAAATTTCATACGCAAACATTTTACGCCGTGAACATTTTTAAGATGCCCATTGAATGCACTTTATTACAATATGCCTTGAAGTTAGTGAATGCAACCTCTTGAGTATTTTAATTAAAATACTCGAATAATAAGCAGGCTAATATTGAAACCCTAACACGAAATAACAGGGGTTCTTCAATTTTACTTGAGCCCGTCTCGGAGCATTCCTTTACTTTATACAACTTTGAATACGGCTTCTTTCTAAAGCAAACTTATACTTGAAACACATTTCTTTAATGAAATTCTTTAATTCAGTCATAACATAAAATATTCACCATAATATTATGTCAAAGTAGAAATTTGTTATTTAACTACCGAAGAAAAAATTTAGTTTAGGTATAAAATTATAAAGTAGGTATACACAAACTTCCAATATCTTAAATATAATATAATAATTCGATGATAACTCGTGACAGAAACTTGAGGCGTTTCTCCTAAGCCTCTTTATGTCCCTGTAATACCTATGCAAATATAAGAGTAGTTAAGAACTATAGACGCTGTTTCAGTTAACGCTACCCAATTAAATAGGACAAACGCTGGGTAAAATGTGAATAGTTTCTTAGTCATTCGCAAATCCTCAGTATATTTAGCAGAATGTCTTCAAATACTACCTGATCCCCGCTTTAGCGGAATCGTTGTTAATTAGCGGAAGTTTCGATTCATACAAGTGGAGGAAGTTTACTAATTTTAACGCTAAAGATATTACACACAATGCGTAATGTAGAACAGCGCTTTAAAATTTTCAATAAAAAAGATGGAGCAAGAGTTTCAATATTTGTTTATATAACGAGGAAAATACACATTCAAAATTACAAATCATATTAGCATAAAAAGATTCCATAATATAACAAGAGTATGAATTTATTTTAAAAGATTAGTATTTTCGAAATACCGGGACCATCAATATTGTTTATACCAACTAAATGTTTAAGTACTTAACCTAACGTGTTTTTTTAAGCTAAAGTAATATACATTTGAATTCAACTGTTCGTAACGTCACTATACCTATTATCAGAAGCGTCTGACACTACTAACAAGATAACTGAACTAACTTTAGGTCTTTCTTCTCAGTAAATAAATTATTAGACTGTCATATACATAAATAAAATTGAATTTTGCTCAGTGCGTACCACTTCACAAATCTATTATTTATATGTATATCCAAATAACATACATAATGGATGTACCCCGTACGTTTCCAAGTAAATTATTAAAGCTATACTAAATTTCTAAAAATCTCTGCATAAACCATAAATGTATACGTAATCGTCCAATGATTCAAAGTGTAAAATATAAGCGGTTGTGTATTTTATGTGTAATTAAACGCGCCGACACAGGCACAGGCCCTCCGATACACCATCAACCCGTCGCCGTCTGCACTAAACTGTTAACACCCACTTAAAGGGTAGTTAAAAATTAATTAAAGCCGCACAAGTCAATGCTATGTTTGCCCAAGCGTTAACATTCCGAGCTGCAACCGGTGAAATAGCAAAATATTTTAAAATATAACTCGATTGTTGTTGTACTTAAAAGGTTTGGCGAGACGCCACGACGTAAAAAGTTTGGTATGAAAATTAATGATTTATTTATTTAACAAAAAATCAAAACAAAATAATACTTTTTTAAATTAAAAACATCAACTGCGTTAAACTTTAAAATCATAACTATTTTCTTAGTAACTTAATGGCTGTACGCCTGTGTCTATTCAGTTCCTTTTTTGTAAACAAACTGTGAATTGAATTAATAATCAAATAATAAGGATGGTCAGGATGGTAACAATCTTCAACAAAATGAAGCACATCAGTATAAGGAAAAGCAGAGCAGAAGTAAATGTAAATAAATACCCTGTAGTTATTAGAACAGTAAATTCAGTCGGCGGCCCTAAAAGGCAAACTCTCAAACGTTAATTAGTTACGGAAACTAGCTGCAACGTTCTGATAGTATTTTTTATGAACACTTGCATAATATTTTTGTTTATTTCTTTGCTCGTTATAGAGTTCCTCGATTACAATGTTTAAGGATACGAAAATAGAAGATTCCCAAGTAAGTGTGAAGTTATTAACCTGTGATGGAAAATAAAAAAGGGGACAAGATCTGCTTAAATACGTTATACTACCTTGAACAAAATCTACCTACTGTACTATATCGTTAAATAATTACTGTTTTTAAAGTTATATCAAATTATAATTAAAAACGCTTAGAATTTCAGCATTGCCAACTTATTTCTATAATTGTCTCTTATAATATTATGTTAATATTTCCCGTTCGACTTGCTTCATTTAACGTGATTAATAATTAATTAATGTTAATAAGTCAATTCTCTCTGTAAAAAAGTAATAAAACAACTTTTTCCACCTATTTCTGACATAAAAAATATCTGTGTTTATTTTCCCAGAAGACCTCCGCACCTAATGACTATTTACAAGCAAGTATTTTACCGATTCTAAGGACTAGACAACATTTTATTAAATATCCATTAGAAGTTTTTGTGAGGCTCCGTTTTCTTTTCGTATTGTTTTTAAGTTAGTTTCACTTCACGTATACCTAAAGAGAATTAAATCTAATAAAAATTTAAGCGAAGTAATTCCGGCAGCATTTGGTAATGATAATGTTTTTGCGTCCCAGTGTTTGTGATCTGTGATACCTTTAAAATACTCATTTGTTCGCCCGCAACATATTTGTGCAATCTCGCGGTAAAGCGAAGTGATATTTTATTCACAGCTACGCTTTTGTACAGAAACAGATAATTCTTAGAAGACATTTAATATACCGTCATATTATGTTGTGTTACTTCTATATATAACAACCGCACTCTTTTATTAATTACTAGTAAATAAAAGGGATAGCAATCTACAAAACAGTATTTACGACTTATGTGCTGTTAACAATGATACCACAGTTAATAGATGTGTTATACACCTACAAACCAACCGAAAAAAGTGTTCCGCACAGCAGCGGCAGCACACATACGTGAAAGTCAAAACGATAGAAAAGAGATAAATGATGAAAGCAACAAGAAAAAAAGAAATAGTTAGTTTTGTCAGTTTCGCGTGAATGGCAACCAATCACCTAAAGGTAAGACATCCTAATTGGGATGTTTTTGCGTCTTCAAAATTTTGCGTTATTTATTTATATTTAATTCAGACAGTGTCAGTTTTGATATTATCTATAAATACCAAGCGATCCTTTGCCATTTCATCATAAATACATAGATAATATACATTCAATACCTTTATATGGGGTGCATTAAGAAATTTCCCTTTTTATAAAATAATAAGAAGAGTACTTATATATGTTGTAAGTGATTTCGTCGTCAAAGGTCCTTGACCTTTCCAATCCATTTCAGTACTGTATCCCTCCCACACCCCAATTCCGTTACAGGTGGCCATCATATCCGTAGCATTGTTTGATCTTTATTTGATTGCATAGTTTGAGGTCTTTTTGAAGATTCCTACTGTATGGCAATGTTTCTACGTCTTTGGAGGTCTTATTGTTTTATAAAACGTTAAACGTATTTCTATAGTATATTTTGTACACAACGGTTTCAATAAAAACCAAAAAGACATTTACAATTAATATTGAAGTAAAAACGCAAAAAAGAAGACGACAATTAAGTACAGTACAAAGGTATATAAACATATTTGTAATGAGCATAAATTTTACGTTTAATATTTCATTGATTGAATAAGTGTTCATTGTATTTAAAAAAAATACATTACTTCAACAATTAACCTGATTATTTTGTCTTCTCATCACCACTAAATATAAGTACCTAAATAAAATAACCAAAAAATATATACTTTGTATTGCAGATAGGTATTTTACTGCAATCTTGGTGATAAACAAAGATATGATCTAGAGGGTGGCTTTTCTGCCTAGATGCCTATTTTATTGTTAAAAACGACTTGTAATTTTAAATATGTTTATATACTTTTGTTGTGAACTGTACTTGCTGAAACGGAATTTGAATATCTATTCTTTATGTATTTACTCCGTAACATCATAATCATAAATATGTAATATTCTTTAAAATAGACAACGCAACGCTTAAGCGAACACGCGAGCCGCAACCCTACCCCGGTCGTTAGATCGAGTTTATGCACGCACTCCTTCATACATTTCAAATTATACGCAAAAGATATAAGCCAAACGCTTATCCTTTCGCACACATAGATAAAGTTTACCCGTGTTTGAATGGCAACGACTGACATTATCGTAAAAGTACCAACTTGTGTTGAAACAGCGACGAAACACAAGGGGCTCACATACAATTGCCGAAGTTTTCGATGTACGTAGCTCATATGTTTTCATTATATACGTGATAAATGTCAAACGAATATTACACTTGCGAACCGTATTTAAAATTGGTGCATATTTTATCTTTAACCTATAGGATGAGAGCTTTCATTGACAACTTTTAATACCATTATCAATGAATTCTGAAAAGCCTTGAAGCATAGTTGTTTCGCTAAACAAAGATCTATATTTATATACACTCTCGATCTTTTGTTATTATATTGAGTTACAAATAGCGGTACAGAGTAACCATTACTGTTATGAAAAATTGTAAGAAAAATGAGAACAGCTAATAATGGTTTAAAGCGTACACGTTATTGCAATCTTATCATGAAATAAACATGGCATTATTTATAGTTATGACGCCTTAAATACATTACTACAAAGGACAAAATAAATTCGGATTTCACTGTTTGTATGTCCCTTTACATCGTTAGATATTGAAAACTACGCAACGGTTTTTTATTGGAAAAATTGTTTAAAGAGAAATATTTAAGTGCATAACTCATTTAAACTATATATGGAGACATGGGAGGCTGGGTCAAATCGCTTAAATATTATATAAGAATAATAAAATATATTACTGGAATTCCTGTTTATAATTTCACAGAACAATGTGTTTACTACCAAAATAGATAATATTGCACCCACATCAAATATGTGTAGGATGAAAAACAATGAAAACATACATATATTAAGTGTATGTAATCGGGAGTTTAATAAGCCGTAGTGTTTATTCTGTAAGTTTTCATATAAATGTCAAAGTCAAAGTCAATCATATTTTAACGGTGGTAACACATTTGAACTGTCGTGGTACAAAACATTCATTTGGAAAAGTTATCAACTACAAAAGTTGGTTAACTCGAAATTAAAAATCATCTTAACTCTAAAGAATTCTATAGATATGTTCTCATGAGTATTTTTCGAAATGTGTACAGGTAACACCCATTAAGCTCATGAAATATTTTAATGGCATGATGTTTTATGATATGTTGTATGTTATATCTATGATACACAATAGAATATAAACGAATTGATTTAAACCCTGACGTATATTTTAACAGTTTAAGAAACTATTTGGAACTTGCAAAATTAATGATTCATAAACTGTAAGCAGTCAAAATAGTAAGTCATGAACAGGCATTGTAAGCGATATTTGGGCAGAGCACTTACTGCAGTCCCTACACAGCGCTATTTTAAGTGATAAATTACTGTCTACTTGATACCGTTTACAGCTTGCTGTAATTTAACTCATGAATTCTGTATGCATACTGTTTCAAGCCAAGACTGCTTTTTAAATTGTTTCAGCAGTTACTCAAAGTCAGCTGCTCAATCTAATTATATTTCTATTCTAGCTTTAAAACTTTACGTTATTTTGGCAGAATTTATATCGAAAATAGTGTTTGGTAATTCATTTTTTATGTTGATATCTGGAACGTTGGACTGTCACTTATAAAGATAATGACAAAAAATTGCTTGACATATTTTATAAATTTATTCAAAACATCGAACTGAAATAAAATAATAAAAACAGTAAGCATAATAAATGGTTATTCTAAAAGATATTGATTATACATACCAGTAATATCTGAATAAATTTATAGAGGGATATTTCAAAATGATTGTGGTTTTAATCCGTGTTTTATTCTCGTAATAAATTGTGAGGCAATAAGCGCTTTTATGAGCTGCTTAAGTGTTTGTTTAGATATTAATAAAATTTCTTAAGCCTTTTATAGACTACAGCAGCTATCTACAATAACTGATTAACAAAGAAATAAAATGCACAAACATATTTTTGAATACTTGGATAAAGATAAAAAAAAAAATAAAAAAAACTCGAATATACCTGAAAAAAGGTTTTATGTAGCTGTATACTGTATATGTGCTGTGATTCTCGCGTAAAATTCAAATCTGTCTTTTAAATATTTTTCTTTATTTGGAAACCAGAATAGCCATCCTCCGTGATATAACCAGCTCGACTTTGTTTCGTGTTCATAGAATATTGTATACAATATATAAATACATAAGATTATAGGACGATATCTGTTGGAACTTTTAATATTAATCTGTCAATATAATATACTAGATGACCCGACGCGACTTCGTTCACGTTGTACCTATCCTACCTATCCTCAGTTTATATTTTTTCATACAAATGTTTTTTCCCGCTAACTCGGGAACGGCCCGAGGGAATTTTGCAATATCCTGTTGCAACTAAGCTTAAAATTTACTAAGGTAGTATGCCAAATTTCAAGCGTCTAACTTAGGCGGTTTAGTACTTACACATTTGGTACTTACATAAAGTATGTACTATTGAACGAGATGGCTTCAGAAATTTAGCTAACTATATAATCTGTAGTGTGTTGATGTCATATGTGATTTTTTGACACAATGGCCCTAATATCTGGCCGTCCTGGGGCCGGGTCTCCTGAGACTTAGAGCAAATATGCAACTGGTTAGTAATCTATTTTATTGGTCCTTTAAAAACCCCGATTGCAAACTGAAACTTCAAAAATTTTCTCATTCAAATACACTTTAACAAGCAGCTTCGACTCAATATATAGGGTACTTTTATTAGTTCAGAAAGTTGTTAAGAAAAGCAGTTGCAAAAGTGGCCAACAACTGCACTCTTTAAGAACTTCGAAAATAATAATACAAAATGCTGAGAATATATCCTTACTAGTTAGAACTAAATAGTCCTCATCAATGTAGCTATCATATATTCAAATAAAAAGAGAATATTTAAAATACATACCGCATTATAAAATAATATCGCGTTCAAACAAAAACTATTACTCAGTTATTATTCACTATTACTGTAAAGTCAGACAAACTATGACAACTCTAACTCTAGTCTTTAGGGTAAACATTCACGGTTACATTGTGATAATGATATTTTATTTCTCGCATCTATATATACGTATATACCATAGTATCATTAGATAGGTCTAATATATATAACCCATACTAAAACCAATTTTCAATCCAAATTTATCCAGATTAAAGGAACCTAATCAATCTTGCCAGATCTATAAACACAAATATAAATAAAAGACATCATTATTTTCTTTGTGTTAATATAATAATCATACAAAATATAATCTTTATAATATCAATGTTTGCACTTAGAATTTTCCACTGCGCTTTATTTGTTTCTAGCTTCGCCTCACGGTTCTCCCCGTTTTTACTTTTTGGTTTTATTCTGCTGCTTGAGGTGGTAATGCAGTTCTCGAGCGATGTAAGTGACTCGAAATTCTTTTCTTTTTTTTACAGGTTAAAATATTTATTTATACACAACTAAACAATACACGTATAAACATTGTATTATTCTATCAATATTATGTTTTGTTTTTCGGATAAAAGCTTAGGTAGCTTTATCAGGGAATAAAAAAACAACTAACTAGAATTATTTATTTGAAAATTTACTATTAAGCAACCGTTATTGTTTCCGAAAGGTGCAGTTACTTTATATATTGACCAGTCACCGAACCCGAGTCGTGTAAGTTACAAGTTAATTTATTTTTAAAGTGGCGTGTCTGAGACGGCGTCGGGCGCACGTAATGAAAAGAGGGAAATTCCTTAATCCTCAAAGCCTCCACGAGGGACTTCAGTCATCGTGTTACGGATCAGGATTCAATTAGCAAGTCCAATGATCGTTTAACGTGCATTCTTTATGGCGGTAGAGACATAATGCAGCAAAATTGGCCTGACTTGGCTGGGTTTTGTTTTTAAGTACATTATGAATGAAGACAATTAATATTTATATTAGCTGCGCCTCGTGGTTTTAATCGCGTAGTTTCCGGAGTATAAAAACCATTCCATGTGTTAATCCCGTATCTGATTTACCTGTGTACGAAACTTTAGTGAAATCCATGCAGTAGTTTTTGCTAAAACAAATTTTATAATATCCAATTATAATGTTTTCTC
The DNA here is from genome assembly GCA_018238005.1 of Eurema mandarina. NCBI lineage: Eukaryota > Metazoa > Arthropoda > Insecta > Lepidoptera > Pieridae > Eurema > Eurema mandarina. The sequence continues at coordinate 7,534 of DWAJ01001425.1, read as the reverse complement.
TACACTTTTTTATCACTTCTTTTACTTTATGTGTTGCCTGCCTGGTATAAAGCAATTTTAATTGATATAATTTTTTATGGCGTAAAAAGTAAATAAATAAATAAAATATTATATTGGTAAAAACCGAGAACTTTAGAGTTTTGTTAAATAGCTTATGCCACCTAGATCAGAAGTTTAGCTTAATAACGTTAAAAGGATTGTTCAAACCATCCTGTAATAATATTTGAATATAAAAAAATTAGGTAGGTATTAACGATTATAAAATAATTACCCTGCGAATTTTGAAATATTTATGTGTAAGATAAGCTTAAAAAATGTTATATTTCATTATGACATCACTTAATTTTGAATCTTATTCTTTCGTACGAAATGTCGTTTAAATGTAATGGTTGTTTAATTATGCCAATATAGAGTGAATACGCTCAATTAGTGCCAAGTTTAATTGTGAAAGCTGTGTTCTGTAATTGAAAATAATTGCTACTAGGTAATGTGCATTTTGGAGAAGAGTTAAAGTGTCATTACAAAAGTGAAACAATGCCGTTCAATACAAAAGTGTCAAAGTTGGTTACGGTTTGTTCAAAGTTAATATTAAAGAAGTTGGGCATGTAAGGCTATTTGAAGTTCAGTTGGAAAATCTTAGCAATGATATTTCTTATAAAATATTTACCTATAAAAGTAATAAAAAACTGTTTATTTATAGATTTTTGTAGTACTAATAAAGAACTAAATTCACTAGTTACCTAAATGTACCTACAGTATAGAGCGTAAACAGCCGCAATATTTTTAAAAGACTAACAAGTTTTATTTTCTAGGCAAAGTTTTATATTTCAAAGAAGCTTAGGATTAGTTTATATTTTTTAATAATCTTCCATTAATCAGACGCTTTTGTTCCATTTTTCATAAAGCTACCAGATAAAAAAATAAAGAAAATATCAGTTTAGACTTTTAAAAACGAACAATAAACTATTATTACAAGTGATTATTAATTAAAAAAGATACACGATAAACTTAAACACTAGTAGGTAGACACTAAAACAACATTTTAATTTAGAGCGTGTGCAGCTCATTTAAATGTAGAGTTTTCAGGCCACTACTTCCAATGGTTTGGAATGGCAATTTTGTAGCATAAGGTATCTTTGACATCCCTAATAACACTATCATCAGTAACCCAAGATTCACTAAATCGACGTTTAGTAAACAAAAACAAAACCCTCTCGAAACAGAATGGTGCTCACGTAGTATAATTAAGAGGTACACTTAACGTGGCCTGAGTGAGGGTGCCACTCAATTATTCGTAACCTGATGCGCGATCACGGCTTGCCACAAGCACCCCGCTACGCAAATGTATGAAACGAAATTTCACATGTCACATGCGCCACAGATTACGTAATTAGACGCATGACAGGTACTAAGCGCGTAATGTACACGCATTTAAGTGAGCAAGACTAATAAGTGGACTTAGTTCATTGTCTTGGTAATTCGTCGTCCAAATGAGCATACGTCTGAGCTGCCATATTTTAAAGTTCATTCCTTGCTTACAAATGTGGCATTGTAGTCCATTTGAATGATTCCTACAAAAATTTAATTATTATAGTAATTATATATATAGTTATGACTTGTAAGAAAATAATTAAGTTTGTTATTTACTAATCACGGAATACACATCTGTGCATTAAATATTTCAACTCTCACCATATTTTTACATTAATCTACATATTTTACTAACAGTATCTAGTCCCACTTTATTCGAAATTCCTAAAACACTTACAAATTTCTTATAACAGAGCTTTAAAATCAGTTCAGTAGATTTAAGCATTGACAACATTGCGAAAATTATAATATTACTTTATACCTAGAAAATAATATTTATATATGTGAGCATATGTTAAACCTTTAATCCAATTGCAAAGAAATAAAATCTCCAAAAAACAGAACCTATGTAATAAAGCTATATAAATAAAGTAGTGTATTATTCAAAGAGATTACCTTCTTTGAAATTCTCGTACTTCAAGGTAATTTGAATACTACGTGCTCGCAATAAGATTGAGTTTAGTTCGGCACAAGTTGATCGGAGGTGAGCCACAGTGAGATTAGGACGTGTCATTACGATGCTCGTTAAGATACGAGACATGAAGAATTGCAGATCTCAAGAAAACAGCAATCGTGAAGTGCTATTACTTCGGGAATTTCGAAGGTCTTAAGCAACATGAGGCTTAATTAATTAATATTCTACATATCGAAAAATTTTTTTTTGTCCAAACAGTGCTTAAGCATAAACTTCAAGTGAATAAGATAAAAGATAATTATTAAACTAGCTTTTACCGTGACATTGCATAGATGGAGTGAAACTATAGTTCTCCATAAATTCTATCATAATATGACTCACCTACATAAAACGAAACATGCATATCTAAATATTGCTTCCAACTAGTCATTGGTCTATTTTATAATATAAGATTGTATTCTAACATTAAAAAAGCTCATCTTCAATAAAAATGAACTCCATGAGATTAATGTTGTATTGTAGTGTTGCGAGCTACAAGAGTATGTGTATAGATTTCTTTTAACTTGCAACAATTTTATATTTAGTATAAGTACCAAATCCGATAAATTAATCATGTCGGCCAAAAGAAATATTTGCTTCAAGATAGCCTTATTAATGAAAGCGTTGTTGATTGATAACTGCTCGATGCTGATGTCAAATACCATGTATGGAGCGAAATATAATGGCTGATGCTTATCAAAGAACTACATTTTACATTCATAATTGACATATAAATAGGGAAAATTTATGAATAGATTATGTGATGATAAAATGTGAATCGAAATGGATTTTTTATACAAAAGCAAAGTTCCGCTTCCCAATTTATACATTGGAAAGGGCTATTCCAATTTTAATGATTTTTTCTTTTTAAAATTCGTCTCCGTCACGAACAGAGGAATAACTGAAAAATCGTAGTAAACGGAATACGAGGGAAACCGCCTCGAATAACTTGTATTTAAAAAATAGAACGCGATTTGGTTTCGAAATAATAATATCGAAAGCGTAAATGGAATCTTTTGTAAAATTCACTTGGTATTTTTCTTCTCCTCGCAATACTTCTACAGTACTTACTTCTACTACAAAACTTATTCAGTATGGTTGTATGTGTTAGACTTTCACGCTAAAACCACTACATTCATTTTGTCACAATTTTGGTACAAAAATAGTCAAAAGCTTGGAATACGATATGGCTTCACTTTATCGCAAAAAATGCTATCCAAAGTAACCATATTACGCAGGCGAAGTTATGGGTGTAACCAGTCATAAATAAGCGTTAGTAATGTGTTGAATTTAGGTTATATGAATGCATTATCTAAAGTGGACGTGCCTTTAAGGGTATACATTCGAGGAGAGTTGAACACCGGAACCAAAGGCTTACAGCGTGTCTAAAGTTGGCCATATACGTTTCGTTATCAACACAATGCTATCTTTGTAATGACTAATTTGGTGCTAACTTCTAATATAGCTTTATAAAATATATAATACACTGTTGGACACATTTATAAGTTGGATAATATTCAATATATTTATTTTTATATAAAAAGTACAACAACAGGAGGAAATAATCAATTCATAAGTTATTTTCAAATGCAAAGAACATCAATGCATGATGTTAAATAACCGCAAACCATGTTATTATTGTAGGTATTAAAATATTATAAGCCTAAAAGCCTTTTTGCATGTATAACAGAACTTAAAAACTGCGCAATGGATTTCGACGTGTTTTTGATGAGTGATTTAACGGAAAACTTGAAATGCAAATAAAAAGCTCATAGCATAATGTGAAAAAAAATATTTCGTAATGATATAAATTATAACAGTAAGAAATATTATAACTTGGTTAATTGAATGTAACATATTCGTAACTTTCCTTTTAGACTAAACAAAATTTGGCAACTTTTAACAAGATTAACTTTGCCGAGCTTGTATATCGGAGATCTCTGAAATTATAACTTTTAAAAATATTACAAAAAATTCCATTTATCCGCTTAAATATTATACTAAGAAAATATGTTTTTCCTTACTTTTTTTATAAGGCACATATTATTAGGCACCTTATATTGTATTTATGAAATGGCTTTTATATAAATATGTAATCTCAAGTGCCTAACGTAGAAATATTAGTTAAAAATTAAAAAAGATACCATATCGTGAGTTTAAGTTTAAAACGTTTTTAATTCTCAATAGGTCCCAAAGGTAAAATACTCTCAACGTGTCTATGTGTGTGATAATATAAATAATAAATATGAAATATATATGATACGAAACTATGGATAAGTCGAAAGTTTAAAAGCTTATTAAAGAAATCTAAATAATAAAGTAATTTAGGACTAATTACTCTATTATTATTATTCTCTAGACTCAATTAAACTTCAGGCTATCTATATAAATTTAACGATCAAAAAACACAACACAAAATTGTGATTTCGTCTATTTTACAGCCGTAACCACACGAGGCGGCAACACAAAAATCAAACACACAGATTGGTTGAAATAATTTTTAGCCGAATCGTCAACAAAGGCTAATCCGGTTGCTCAGTCCGTTTCGTTCGGCGAACCAACAGTGATGTTTGTGTACAATAGAGCTACAATAATTGCGCTGCGAGCACCTAAGCACTAGCGAATTGGATAAACCTCGACATTACAAAGGCTCGACAATCTTTTGACAATGCATATAAAGGACATATGACCATGTTGTCAAATATATGTCTGTTAGACAAACGTTTGTGAAAAAGCTCAATCAATGCTCAAGCATTGAAAATGCGCATTTTAAATTTCTAATAAATATTTTTAAGATCAGGGGGCCGAGATTGTGATTTAGAGATACCACAACCAAGGTTTGGTCTCTTTATTTAGGATATAACACAACCGCCGTGTGCATAGGCCGATCGTCGACTGACGACTGCCCACTAAAACTTGCGAGCCCTGCTTTTTATTCGGTTTTTCGAGGAGGTATACTGGTGACGTCACGCGCAACGCACGTGTTGTTTACCGATTTTGACAGCGCGGCGGTGCGAACATATTAATAAAACGTTGTCCTTTAAAAAACGTGTTTTCTTATGGAATGGTGAGGAAAACATCAACAATGTGCTTTATTTGGGCGTATAAAAGCTATGACGAAAGTACAGCGCATTGGTTGAAATAATTTTTATCCGAATCACCAGCAATAACTAATCCCCTTTAGTTTTTTCAGTACGTTCAGTTTGGGGAACAAACAAACAGTGTTTGTGGACTATGGCTGAAGTACAATAATTGCGCTGCGACTGGCCATGCCCTAGCGGATTGGGTAAAGCCCGACACATACACATTACGGAGACGTGACGCGGTACGTGTTGGTACGACGTCGCATCGCTGGAGTAACGCGATGATGCTTTCTTACAAATTGGTCAGGAATCTAATAGAATATTAGTGCAGATCACTCAATCAAATATACAGTGTGCTATACAAGACATGCGTCCGATCCTAAAGAGTAATATTATCTATCTAAAAACCTTTTCGAGTAAAATAAAATAAAAAAATCTTACTAAAAATAACAATGCAATAAAGTTTTAAAGATAATGATTCTAGTGTAAAAATTTACACAAATTCAAGGAAATTCACAAACGCTGGCAACTCACGTACGGTTCGTAGACCCTATAGCTAGCAAAGCACGTGAACGCGAGACGGTGCTGCCATGTACATTTTGCAATTTTACTTAGTTAATTTTTTTTGTTTGGAAAAATTAATTACGTTATTTTTTTTAAAACTATTGCAAATTAGGCCCTACTACCAGTATTTAGTAAGTGCCTTTCTGATCGGACACTTGTTTCGTAATGCACTGTATATTTATTCAATAGATCACATATAGTATTTTATTTGTCATATACTATATGTGGACCTATTACAAAACAATAATGTACTGCCGATTCAGAAAGCAGTTTCTATAGAGAAGAACCAGCAAGAAACTCTGCTGCTCCTTTAAAAAAAGTACAAATATTAATTGACGTGCGTAACAATACAGCTGATGATACCCAATTTTTTAGCTACCTTGACAATGATTGATATTTTAACAGAGTTTAAAATAAACAAATATTTTATTATGCCAACACGCAATACAAACTGAATAATGGGTATATGGATTCCGTCCCAAGCATGGCCGCACTTCAGTAAAGCTACGTGACGTGTCACGTCAGCCCAGTGCAAACCGACCTTCACTTAAATGTGAGCGATGTTTGTATATGTTAATTAGATGTTAATGACAGTGACTGCACTGTAACTAGATCATCCGCCTCCGTTTCACTAATCGCCGGATCATTGCACTTTCGAGCTGTGTGTACAAAAGCTTTCGACAAACAGTAGAAGTAAGGAATGCTACATGATTGGTGAGCAAACATTACCGGCAATAGCCCGCTATACTATCATTGCTACTATTTTCTAGTTTTCGTAATTCTGAACTAAAAATGACGTACGGCTACTATAACTGCATGCATTTCCAGTTTTGTTCGTTTGTAACTGTACATTAAAAATGCTAGAAATTGTTTTTCATCCTCGATGATTAAAGAATTCTGGGCAGTAACTGTCATTACATTACAAAAATATGTAAATGTTAAATAAGCTGTAAATGCTAATATATTATAAATAGTTACGTTTACAAAAAAAGGTTTTTGTAGAAAATATTTTGACATATTAAGACTTTTTTATATCTTTAAAATATAACCTAAGTGCCATATTATGTGCTATGTTGTGTGTGCATTGCGGGTTGGGACGCCTTAATTGCGCAATTGTGCTGCGCGTTGCAATTTTCCACAATTGTATATATGTAACACTTAAATTGTGTATAATACTCGACATCGCTCTCAAAAACAACACCAAAGAAAGTCACAAAGCAAAATAAATATTTTCGCGCTTCTGAATAAAGAACGACACAAGAAAGCTGCGCTGATAACAATACGTTTTCACGTATAATTCATTGCAATTGCATTCATATGAAAGGGGCACGTTCTCAGTAACGTACGGCCCAATTTTAGCGCACAATTTACCTGCAGATGCAACATACACAAAGAGGTTGTATTCGTGGAGGAGGGAGCGGGGGGGGCGCGCGGGGGCGCGGGCGGGGCGGGAGGTGCGGGCAGCCTGTGCCGGCTCGGATTACGGGCCATCTGGTGCGGCGAACAATCAGGCTAACGAGTGCTCGCGGCCCGCGACAGGATTAAAGCCTAACACAACTGCGAACAATGCCGTCGACGCCTTTATAAGTCGGTGTCGGACGCTAACAGCCTGCGTCGCGAGCCGCGTCTCGCGACTCGTGAGCCCCTCGACGCTCGATGACTAATCCTAAGTGGATTACTTCTGCGCGATGACATGCCAAGTATCGTTTACCGGTTCAAAGTTCAATATCGAGTGTCGATGTTTTCAACGTCGGGTCATCAAACTAATATATTATAGCTGTTTGTTTATTTTCTTGATTTATAGGAGGAGTCGAGATATTATTTGAAATATATATTTTTATAA
>DWAJ01001424.1:0-22432 GCA_018238005.1 Eurema mandarina | reverse complement strand
AGACAAAAATTCCAAAAATCATTGTTTTGGGTTCTATTGCGTTAATAAAGGTCTCCTATAATATTTTTTCTCATATATCTTCCATGTACAGACAGCGACTCGTTACGTTTTTATTATATGTATAGATAGATTAATTTGTAGTGTAGACAAACTTGCTTTCTATTCCCCGACCATAAACCGACCCAGTGTAATTGAATGCTGCGGTTTGACCTCGGTATATTTTAAATTACATTTATTATTTTGCATCTTAATTGAGTACGTTTGAATATAGTGTTGCACTAGTGCAAGGATGGCGAATAAATAGTGGACAATATTATTTATTTTTATATATACCGTTTGGTAGGATCATGATCTAAGCTTATTCAAATTCAAAGCTTATAAAAGTTAATCAATAAAAAAATACCCGGTTATATATATTTGTCTTCAATTGAAATTACACAAATTCATGTAAGATTTTATTATTCATTCTATAAAGGTTAACCCAATTTAATTCTATATCTGCAAAAAAATAAATCAACTCAAACTAATATATACTACATAATAATAATAATAATATAATAAGTATAAAATAAACAATCAACCAAACAATCTTCATATAGGAAATATTAATCTAGACTCAACATTGAAAAAAAACACACGTAACAGTTCAACAAATTCAAACATGTAAACAGCCGTTTTAGCGTGACCTCTCGGCTCGTTGGAGACCCGCACACGTGTCGAGTCACCAGGGGACCAGCGCCGGCTGGGCGTGTGCCGTGTCATTGACCCGTCAACGCATCTCGGCGCTAATTATACCGCGCGCGTAGCTCGGCTATGCGGTGACAAATCGCGTTTCCGTAACGCATAGTTTCGCCTACGTCGCTTTCTTTTTGCACCGATTTCGGTCGGTCGAAATTCGTTTTGGGGGAAAGCATAAAATGTATATATATATGGATAACGTATATGGAGTAAAAACAGCCTATTGTATACCGGTGGGCAAACATTTACATAAACTAAACGTTACTGAAAGTCAATCAATACGGAGATATTGTTTTATTTAAAAGTGAATATCGATTGACAATTTGTTGAAGAGTTTCTCACGAGCAAACGTACAGACAGAGATTTGTTCTGTATTGTTATAACATCGTTTCTGTTGTATTAATTTACTACATACAGCTCAAGTTATCAACCAAAACATCTTTATTCAAACACGTTGTGAACATACGGAATAGTTCATGAGCAAAATGCTGTTGCAAAAGAATTTGTTATTGTAGTTAGTTAGAGATAGAACCCGCAAATAAGCTGTGACTTCAACATAAAGCAAGGAGGTGGAACATTCGCAGAAAAGTCTGCCAACGTGTTCTAGCCGGTACAAATGCCTCATAACACATGGTCCTTTCCCTAAAGCCCATGGAATTACTATAAGGACTTCCCCAACATTAGGAACCGTGGTGGAACACCGTAGATTTAGTACTTAGATTGTATCTCCCATGAGCATAGCATACGCAAGCATTTCCACGTAAAAAAAGTTCCATAACATTCTCCACTACAACTCTAGCATTGTCTTAAAAAGAAAAAAACAACCTCGCAGTTCCCACGGCAGATCGTAAACTAGCGTGCAACAACTAGCACATAATATAATGCTTATGGAGAAACTGGATCACGTAGATAATTTCATGGTGTTATCGCATTGTTGGAACTTTCTAGTTATTTGTTAAACGTAGTGATCGAACGAAATTACCGTGACGCTCGTTTATTGTATATTGTATAGAATACGGAATAGAGCCGGTCTACATCTATCAGTCTATTAGATAAAATTATAAGATGGTAGCCGCGCCCTGTGGTTTAACCCGCTTAGTTTCCATTCCCAAAGCAAATCTGATGGTATAAATAATGTTCTGTATATCCAAGGTCATGCATGCTTAAGTTCAGTCAAATCAAGTTTGGTGTCTTTGCGTGTTTTTTATGTAATTGAAATATCCTCAAAAGCTGTCATATTTATCGACACATAATGAGCCATTAATTAATGTAACATTTCAGGCCTCTGGGCTAACAAGACTTAAAACAACATCGACAACCTTTATATTTTATACCTGCTGTTATTATATACTAGCTGTTGCCCGCGACTCCGTCCGCGTTTACTTTCATAAAAAAATTATTCCCCTGGAAATTGGATAGAAAGTATCCTATGTCCTCCTCCTGGTTCTAAGCTACATCCCCACCACTTTTCAGTTAAATCAGTTGAGCCGTTATCGAGTTATAAATGGTGTAACTAACACGACTTTATTTTATCTATATAGATATAGATACCATCGTGGTATCAAAAAGGTCGTTAACGTCAAACATTGTTTCCTTTTCCCCAGATCCTTCAATTGCTAGCTCGTCAAATCACATGCTACGCGGAAGACTATATATTAGATGGGTCAGGCAAGGTCAAACTCGTGAAATGCCTCGACAACAAGCGGCTTTCGCCAACCACGAATCAAACTAATGAGGACATAAACCATGTTTGTGCTGAGCGCAATTACTGCCGATGCGTTTGTGTGATGCTTATCATGAGTTAGGATTGTTTTGGTTTGGTCATAGCGTGGATTAAGATTTATTTTTCAACTCTATTAGATTTCTCTTGCTTAAAATAAACACAAAAGTACGGGCACCATTTATTAGCAGAGCAGAAGTATAGAAAAGTAACATCTCGCCATAGACACATTAGCCATAGTTTAGTGGACAGAGTGAATATACTCAACAAACTCTCAACAAGGTTTAATTTGCGCACTAAGAATGCGTAAGCTAAAAAAAGGGCAAAATTTGAAAAGTACATTTTTATTTGGGAGGGCAAACGAGCAAACGAAAACGGTCTGAAAACTTTGGAATTATATAAAGCTTTAACTAAATCACTAACCTAAAAAAACCCTTATCGAATTTTAAGTAATGGCAACAATATCTTTGGGTGTACCACGCGCACAAGCCTACCGGTGAGTGAGTCACTGCAACCGGTCGGAACCGGCTAGACGAAACAACGCAACGCCAACATTTAAAGCCTTATTATTTAAATATTACCTTCCTTACATATTCCTATTCACTTAAATAATTTTATTATTATCTCTACTAATATTATAAAGATATAAAGTTTGTGTGTGTTAACATTTTAAGGGATAACCTCGGGATCTACTGAACTGATTTAAAAAATTATTTCACCAATAGAAAGCCACATCCTTGCCGAGTGTCAAAGGCTATATAAAACCCGAAAAGGATAATTAACATTATGCCCAACGAAGTGGGAATGGGTTGTAAATATTTTATGACATGCTCAATGAAAAGACAATTACTTTATTATTATCTGTTGATATAAGTCTAAAGGAGACTCAGATAAAAACCGGTAAAGCTCAGCGAGTCCTTAATCTTTGTTTCGATAAAACCTTTACAGAAAAAAACTTATAACACTATTCCTTTAATAATAGTCATACATGTATTCGGCCTTACCTTGCCTCCTAAATAATCTTATCAATGCCGTAAGTGCATCGCAATCGATAACAATATAATTGCTATTCATAATTTACTTATTTACCAAAATAATCACTTAAGCAGGTTTCCACGAACCACGAACGCAATTTCTATAGCTATTTTGCTCCTTGAAACTAAGACGAATTTAACAGAGCAATTAACTAAAATACGATTAATAAAAAAATATAAATCCGCTTTTATTTTATGTATAATAATATTACTATACAATTCTTTTTTATTGATATAACAACAAGGGACCCTAAACAGAGAGACTCCTTATTACTTTACTAGCTGTTGCCCGCGACTCCGTCCGTGTGGACCATCATATAAACTTTGACCCCCCATCCCACCTTATAAAGTTTTCATTATTTTTAAGACATATTCTGCTATTCGGGGCGGACAAATGCAACGAACCAAAAATCATGAAAATTGTTCTAGTTCTACTGTTGCAACAAACCCGTCTTTGTTTCAGTTTGAGATGATATGTCTATCTCTTACAGGCTTCCTATTGCATAGTAAAACCGAAGCTCTAACAAATCGGCGAATGATATTACTTGAGATATACATACGACATAATAGATACAAAGTTTAAAAAGTACCAGGGAAACTTATCTACACTAATATATTAAGCTAAAGAGTTTATTTGTTTGGACGCGCTAATCTCAGGAACTACTGGTTCGAATTGAAAACATCTTTTTTTATTGAATAGACAATTTATAAAAAAAGGCTTTAGGCTACATAGCATCACGCTGAGACATAGGAGCAAAGAAATAATGTTACTAACAAATCAACGGGGACGAAGTCGCGAGCAACAGCTAGTATTTGTATAAAAATGTATTTGAATCGACCTTCGTGTGTGATGAAACCCTTGATTATCTGCATTATGCACGCTCAACATACGCACTAAGCACTAAGCTCTACTTAATAGATTTTATCGTAGGACTTCTTCGGTGGCAATTGGAACCCCATTGTTGTTACATAGTAATGACGGTTCAAAATCAAATACCTACTTACGTATTATAAATACGTAAGTAACTATGTCTGTCTGTGTGTCTGTCTGTCTATCTGTCTTTTACGCTTTCACCCCAAAACTATAGAAGCGATTGTAATGAAATTTGATACACAGATAGTCTCTAGAGCCTGAGATAAAACATAGGCTACTTCAAAGTTTATATGAAAGTCCACGTGGACGTCGCGGGAAACAGCTAGTCTATAGTATAAAAATGATAAATCTATAATAATATAAATAAATCTTAAACACCTGAACCGATTTCTATAATTCCTCTTAAAAGTATTCCTTGAAGTACGTAGATGGTTCTTACGTAAAGAAAAAAGGGATTCGTCTTTACATATAATATTATAGGTAAGATAGTTACTGTGTTACATTCATTTACAAAATTTACTTAACTTTTAAAAAATATTTATAATAGAAATATAGCTTTCATACTTTAACAAGTAATTTATTGTATAACGTTTTACATTAAATAAATCGTTTACGTATTGTCTTATAATTCTATATTTATAATCTTGATGGGAACAAGAGAAAAAACAATTAGAAAGTGCAATATTGTTTCAACACCGTAACATCATCTAGAGAATTGTTGCACAAATGAAAATGCACTGCGGAAATTAATCAACCTTAATGTTTTCTTACTTTTACTGTTGCATCAGAAACAATTCGCATTATACAACGTGACAGTGACATTTATTCGTGCTTCAAGTTATTGGTAGATATTTATATTTAAGGAACAAAAAATTACAATTATTGTGCTAAAACTTTTACTTTATACGTACTTAATGTATAATGAAAGAATCGCTTTATAACTTCAATATAAAATATCAGAAAGTATATTATATAAGAGACGGATAAGGTTTTTAAGAGCCATTTTGTTACGTCATATTTCAAATATTATAATACGTAGAAGTATAACGAGGAGTTTTCTAAAAAGATAAAATAAACATCCTACTTTTCCAACGATTACAATTATTAAGGCTCTCTCGCCTTATGCCTATAACGTTAAGAAGAAAGATATATTACCATTTAGACCATCCATAAAAATGATAGTTTGAACGTTTTGACACTTGTTTTTAAGTGTATCGTTTGACACATTCCAAGCTCAAGCAGACTCGTCGAGTCGCTTGATGACTTCACATGGCGGAAGCACTCACCCGCCCACGCCCGCCCACCATAGAACCTCGCTAGACCCTCTCGATAACTAAGCAAGCAGCATATTTTAACTTATTCGTTAAATCATTTTGAACTTAGAACCTTTAATCATCGAAAGAGATACGATTTGCAATCACGGTTATCTACACTAATATTATAAGCTTAAGAGTTTGTTTGAACGTGCTAATCGCAGGAACTTCTTACTGGTCCGCATTGAAATGTTATTTTTATTTTAGATAGTCCATTTGTCGACGAAGGCTCTAGGCTTAGATCTCATCATTAAAATATTATTCAAATAAACATCTTGAAAAAAAGACAAAATAAACATATAATTAGTATTTTCAAAACACAGAGCACACGAATTTAACTACTAATAATTAATTTAAGTTTATTACAATAAATAAAATAACTCTTAAAATCGACAAGAATATTACAAGTACCAAGACATCTATGATTCTTACATAAACGTATTAATAACGTTATCAAATAAACGTTGAAGGAATGAATCTACTCTCTCTGTACAATCTCCCGGCTCCATCTGGGAGCTCTTGAACCATCGCCTATGAAGGGTGTAATCGAGAATCATCGAGACCGCTCAATCAAACGAACACATCTATATTAAGACTCGTTTCTGAGTTTTCTTGGTATCTTTTTATACTAATAGCTAATGTAAAAGCAACGTCTATTTTTTGTTATGACTATGAATTGGTTCAAACATCATCATTATTCAAAACAAATATTAGTTTCAAATTTACTCAGAAAATAAAACATTTTATTTCATCAGGTCCATGGAAAATTGCTTATATAAGAAGTATATTTGAATTACTAATGATTAACAATATTGTCATGTTACCGTTATACATCAACACTGACACATTACAATATATCTAGCGAGATTGTAAACTATCAAAGATTTGTGAACGTAACTCACAGCATGTCAATTTCAAGGTACCTACAATCTACAATGTCCTTCTAATTAGATGTTCATCATTTATAATGCTTTGTATCTTATCTTAGAATTTCAGAAAACCCTTTTAAGAAATTCTATGATTAACTCGTGTTTGACATAAATTCTAAATAACAATTGAGTCCAATACTGATTAGTATAGCTACTAAGTATTTTTTAAAAACGAACCCTCTCTTTGAGGTTTTAACATACACGCACATAATATTATTATCAAAAATTTATAGAGCATTTAAAGAAATACCTTTTAAATATCCAATACACTAGGCTAGCTTTACTAACAAAAACCAAAATCACATAATTCAGGCCAACAACATTCAAAGCCGTCAATCACTTCCCTATACAAAGCCTAACGTCAAATATACGTATATTGAATTTTGGGTGTTTTAACAAAACTTATCAATGGCGACGCGATCTACATTCCTCGTCCTCATTTCACTCTATTATCTATTGATTATATTGTGAATGTAATCGGTGTCGCTTTCTATGAAACGTGTATTCGCTTTTGATGAAGGCCTATTTTTTTATTTAAGTACATTATTTATTTATTTCTATGCCAACCTATGAGATACCGAACCTTTAAACCGCATGCACTAGACTTTCTATTCTTGCAAGAGGTTATCTGTGAACTACGTGTTTGATTTTAAAAACTATTTTTGTACATGAGATTACATACTGTATTCATAAGATGTATTTTAGCCGATGTAACATTATACTAAAACCTAGTAATTGCATATCTGAGATCAGAAAATACATACGTACTTTCGTTAATCTTATTATAAATTTATATAAAAATTTCCTATTTAATAAAGCTACAGTTAAAATAATTCATTGTATCCTACTCAAAACTATATCTAGAAGACGTAAAAGTCCTTCTTTTTCTTTTGCAATATAAACCAGATTACAAACAAATCATTCTCGTACAAAATAGCGAAGCAAACGAGTTAATAATCATTCGACATTATTCATAACGGGCGCCTACACATCGATGACATCATATAACTTAAAATCGAAAGTGCCACAACACACACACATTGCACAATAGTATCCTAAATGGTCTACTGACTACGAAGGATGCTAGATCTAATTATTTTTAAATTATCTAGCATAATGGATTGCCTCACATATCCTAGACGCTGAGATAGCATTGAAGATTAGGACTCCTATATTTTTTAATTGCAATTAAGATTTTAGATTACAATAGATTTCTAAAAAAAACTAGGGACCAGACCCGGCTTCGCATATATTATATTATATTTATTCTTAAATCACTCTATTTAATAAAAAACCGCATGAAAATCTATTGTAGATTTAATTATGTAATTCATACTATTATTAGTTTTATATGTATGTACTTTGTCTTATTCTATTTAATAACGAACTGGCAAACTATATTACATCCTAGTCGCTGAGATAGCATTGAAGATTAGGGTTATATATTTTTATAACCCTAATCTTCAAATTTATATATTAGGGTTTCCTATACTTTCAATTGCAATTCAGATTTAGATTTATTTTAGATAACAATAACAACTAGCTATCTTTATAATATAATGGGTGTGTATTAAGTGCTAAACGCACGAAATGCCGGTTAATTATATATTTTCACGCTGACTTTTCATTTAATTCTTTGGAGTTAATCATCGTCTTCTATCCACATATGTACATACATTATTTTTATAAATAAGTAAGTTTGGTTCTATCAACGATCTTGAAAATAATTTTATAAATAAAAATCTACATTATTTGTGATCAACTTCATAACAAACAAGTCAGGTTTTTCGCGTAGCATTGTTTTATATAGAGGACACTTACAGACCTATATGTAGAACAGTTTTGCGGGTATTACCGAAAATAGATAATTTCAAACAAAAAAAAACATTAAGTAATTCAAAAACTAAAGTTCTCCATGACACAAAAACTCCATAACAGAAGTTTGTATCGTTGCGTGACTAACCCACTGTCCAAACTCGACCGATTCCGTAAGCTGTATAATTTTGTATTACGTGTTGAGCCGGGCGCTATTTCGTCAAGCAACGTGGGCGATATCCTTACATCCTATATATTAATATTCAATATATAATTAATTTATCGATCTCGTAACAGTTTCAGTTAAGGTGTTGCTTAATTTTATCAAAAACGACTCTGGTTTGGAGAAATCGTTAGAAGATTATTCCGTTTTGGGCTTAATCATATTTATTGATAGTATAAACAAGATAATTAAGCAATAATTAATTAAATTTAGTTCTTTATAATCTAATTTATCACTAGGGCATACACGCGGGGTACAGGCAACAAAATAAAAATAAATAGGCACATATATTGGCAAATGCATGCAATGTATGCAGTATAATCTCGGAATCATAATTCTATAGACAATTTTGACATTACTTGTACGATAAGTTGCATATCTTAGATACTAATATATAAAGCTGAAGAGTTTGTTTGTTTGTTTGAACGCGCTAATCTCAGGAACTACTGGTTCGAATTGAAAAACTCTTTTTTTATAGAATAGACAATTTATTATTATCAATTTAGGCTACATAACATCACGCTGCAACTAATAGCAGCGAAGAAATAATGGAAAAAGTAATCGACGGGGACGAAGTCGCCAGCAACGGCTAGTATTAAATATACGACTTCTATCTGAATAACATACGCTATACGGGCGTTGGTCCCGCCTCCAATAAGTCTATCCGTATTGAATGAATAATGAATGCATTCATATAGCATTGCATGCTAGCTGGCAGGAATGAACCAACGCCGCTAAACCTTGGGTCACGCCGGATAATCTGATTTGACAATCAGTTACGGCTTCGCCGACGTTGGAGATAAGCTTTTTTATTTTAATAAAAAAGCGGGCTGAGAAGGAACACCTGACGTAGTGACCTTCGATCTTGAGATGTCGCATGAAGTCTTGGGAAAGTTTAGCAGACTTTGTTTTTGGGGAAATTTTCAGTTCTTATTTTGATCTGTATGAGCAGTCTATTCTTTATGAACATAGAACAAATACTTCCCTTCTCTCTCTCTTAAGAAGAACTAAATCGTCAAAAATATTTGTTGAATTCCAAAGTTCATTTCTAGCTAACAAAGCTCTTATTAAATTATTTTTATTTTTATATGTATTTATTATTTTTATCTTTTTGTGATCGTTCAGACATAGGTTAAACAAACTTTACTTAGTCGGAAAATGCCAATGTTCTCACGTTAAGGTCATATAATTAACGATGAGTTAATCGAATAATATTAGTGTATGAACGTGTAGTGGGCGAATTCACAATTTTGTACTGCGCAAATTGACGTACTTACATGTACACATATAATGTAATATTTATATCAATATATGTACAATATCTTTACTAAAATGAAGAGATGGTTTATGGCGTTATAGAAGCTAATTTCTAAATTATACTAAACCGACTTTATAAGCCATCCTTTTTTTATAGAAGGAAATGCTTTTATGCATACCAACCCGCGTGGCTGATGGTAAAGTGCGGCGGGTTATGTGGGACTCGCCTGGCCATTGGGAGCGTTAGTGCGACGCGCTAGTCGCGCCGTACGGCCAGGAATACCCACTAAAACCCTCTGCCACTCTTGGCCCTTGAGTCAGGGTAGGGGGATCACTGTAGGCATTACCGCCTACTCCCCCGACAGATTATAAGCCATCCTACCGAAAGAAAGCCAAATTGTTGGCGAATATGATAGAATTTGTAACAAAAACACTAAGAGGGAGAACGCGGGACACAGCTAGTATTTTATACATTTAAAAGAACGTCAAATGTATATATAAGAGGAGTTTCACCTAAGGCGGAAATCGAATTAGACTTATTATCAATTTTGTCGTGTATGTGTCGTTTGACTCATATGTTCACTGAAATTACCCATCAATTTTTATCGCAAATGACGAAATATTTCCCAGAGATGGTAAGTGACGACATCGATAAGTTTATTTTTATTCAAAGTAGGTACACATTGAATGCAAATCTTAAGCTCTTACAAAAACATTTCTACATTTCTACAGTCTATCATTTATGTTTGTAAGTTTATTGTTACAACGACACTACTGACCCGATGTAGTGTTAATGAATTTAGTGTCAAAATATTAGTAGAAAGCGACGTATTTAAGCTTCGGTTATTGTTTTTGTACTTCCTCTTTTCTAGACAACATAAAAAGCTTTAAGACTTCAACTAATAAAACGAAACCTTTATTACAAACTTAACTCTAAGTGACAATCAAAATATTCAATCTAAATGACCCACTAACATAGGAACAATACAAAAATGAAACCAAGCCAATGATAAAACCAGTTTGTGAATGTTAAAAACTTTTTGAACTCTGTATCACTCTTCGTTAACGTGCGACGAGGGAAGCCGCTGAGTGACTCATTGCGAGACTCAAGTCGTGTATAGTACGAGTCACGAATCTTTAGCGCTGAACGAAACCTGCGCAGAAGTCAGAAATAAGGTATCGAGGTAGCGACGCGGCGCGCGGGGGCGTGATCGTCGGGTGCGCGAGCGTTGATTGGTTGTCCCAGTCGTGTTGTCTTTGAGCACCAATACGCGCGATTCTACCGACGCGCAGCTATTCTCGTCAATCGCTAAACTTAAATGACGCGTACTATACTAGATCGTACGTAAAGGTACATTTTGTACGTTCTGTCTGTCCGTATGTATGCTTTAATCTTTTAAATTAACTGATCATATACTATCTTTAATAGATAGAGGTGATACAAGGATAAAGGTAAAATACTATACAAAACATTTATTTTTAAATCTATTTAAGTGTTACTAATGAAAATCAGTTAAATGTAGATATTATAGATATTTGAATTTAAAATAAATCCTAATTATCTAAATTTACTTTACCTATTTTTATTATAAATAGAAAAGTAACCCAGTCTATCTGTTACACTATAGCGTCTAAAACTGTCCTTATTTTGATAAACTTCAGTATCGACTTATATTATAGGATCTTGAACCGGCCATAGAAATCGCGAAAAAAGAAAATTTAGGCTTTTATGGAAAATAATTAAATAAATAATTCTTTCTTAAGATTATAACACTCAGTCCAAGTCGCCCTACTAACTTTTTCCTACGACTTTGAATGGCACCAATGTATCAATATAATAAAATGCCTAACGGCTTAAATTTAAATAAAACATTATAAGAAAATCTTAATTTTAACTACACATTCTTTTTACTTAGGTATGAATTACGGTAAACGCGTAGTCATTTTCACACATGTAAAGAAATTGTTTTATAAATTACGAGATTGTTATAAAAAATTAAGCAAAGTTTAGAACTGTATATTATAAGATCGTTAACCTTTGAGGTGGTGTTTGGACAACACAAATAGCATATCCGGCAGATCGCTGACCGCTGGACGAAAATGTTGAAATATACTATTAAAATAAAACTAAACTCGAATCCTTTAGACTACTATACTTATGGATACTTTTAACGAATTAAAATGCATACAGTTCTATTATAACGATCATTATATGCCAATAAAAATTATAAATATCTCATTGGGATTATTTTTGGAACATTATCTTTACGTATCGTCCATCGTACCGCGCTATTGAACTAGAAAAACTTGAAAAAGAACAAGAATCGCGCTCGTAATTGATGTATTGGTGCGAGAAAGACAACACGACTGGGACAACCATTCAACGCTCGCGCACCCGACGATCACGCCCCCCGCGCGCCGCGCCGTTACCTCGATACCTTATTTTTGACTTCTGCGCAGGTTTCGTTCAGCGCTAAAGATTCGTGGCGCGAACTATAAATAAATACATTTTTCGACTCAAAGCTTGTACTCCCGCGTAACGGAACACACCGTTAACAAGATTTATTTATATCCGAAATAAAAAATAATTCTCGACACAGTACTTTAATCTGATAAGGGGCTTGTTAAACACCTCGTCTCAAAAGTGCAGTTTCATTATAAAATGACGTTATTATACACATAAGTTGGCAGCTCGAATCGATGAGTCAACCTTGACGGTCGTAGGCGAGTACACGAGGCGAGTTATGTTCATGAGGAAACTTAACTGATAACATCTAAACGATGCAAGGGAAGTGGTTTAAAATTTTCTTCATATCAAAGTATACAGCTGTTTTTGTTGGCTCTAATTTACGAGCAATCGCTGTGTATGTTTTGTATAATATAATACATAAATGCAATATAAAGAAAACTTTACATAAGTTCCATCACTAAAAGAAAATATTATTGTTGAAATAATGTTACTTGATACATTATCAATGTCGAAAATTCCATAGTTTCTGTTCAGGACAATTAATAATTATTTACTTAAGTATTTAAAAACATATAGGACAAGGAGAATGAAATTTTTGTTTTATATTTAGTTATTATGTTAACCAGGTGAGAGTTTCTACGATATGAATACTATTAATGTAAATAAGTATTTTATTGAATTTAAATAATAAATCTAGCTTCCCCATAACCCAACAAGGACCATGGATCATGACCTTCGACTAGACGGTTTTATTGAGTTGTGTCACAACATCCTGATTAACAACCGGCATTTTCTGATTAAACTAAACATACATTCAATACTTTGGTTAATTGAACTATCAACTTAGTTTTGCTGATAAGTGAATTTACATTAAATTTTTAAATTTATGATTTGTATGGTTGCTCCTGAATAAAATTTAATACTATAATTACTATAATAAAAATTATTAAATTTTTATATATAATCACATGATATATATATACAATTCTACTAGCTGACCCGTGCCCACTTCGTTGGGCATAATGTTAATTATAATGTTATTTTTCGGTTTTTTTATATAGCCTATGACATTCAGCAATAATGTGGCTTTCTATTGGTGAAAGAATTTTTTATATCAGTTCACTAGATCCTGAGATTGTCCCTTACAATTTAACAAACACACAAACTTTACTTCTTTATAATATTAGTATAGATATTTTATTCTTATCTTAATACAACTGGCAACATTACAATACATTTAAAGTTAAGAAATATTTAAAACGGCTATAAAGTTGCGATTAATTGATTTAGGCCGCACCGGCGCGCGCGCCGATACATATAAGGACCGTTGACGCAAGGTCGCGACCCGTCCTCGGCGGTAAATTCGTAAAAATACATTTTGCAGACCAAAACCTACATAATATATGCTTGCAAAATAGCTGCTTCATCTTTGAATACTACTTTGGATGGCCTTTTTGTTGAAAATTTTACACCTAAAAATCTTTAGTAGTATAATCTTTAAAATATAATTTGATTGAATTTTTAAGTTAACAGTATAAGTTCATACTAATCGTAGGAATATACATTTGTATGAACACTGAAAATGTCATGGATTAAACTGTCAAAGGTGAATTTTTTTTAACTTTAAGGCCAGTAAAGGTGATCAAATGCCCCTTTTCCTTAAATTTCATAATGCAGTTGGCCTCCCGTGTTCATGAAAAGTGGTGCTAAGTCCATTAAGTCCCACCTTTCAAATTGTCTACGTAATTTTGTATAATTACTAGAAGACACGTACTAGGCTCAAAAATAATGAGAATATGTTAAATAGCAACTAACTGGATACATCCTTTACAGAGCTGTAATATTTTTATCACACAAAATGTATGTCAAACACTGAATATATAATGGTAGCATTCTTTAAAAGTTCAATTGTGTTACAATAGTTTCTCTTGTTTAATTAGACCTAGAAAAACAGGGTTTTTTACCATTAACTTTTGAGCTGGTGATTTTAAAATGTACTAACAATAAATTAGTTAAACTTTTGTTCTTAAAATAAGTATTTATCTGCTAATGATAATGAAAGTTTACTCTAAAGATATTTTTGTTATATTTTCTGTTAAGACCATGATGAAAGTGGTCTGTGATATTGTTAAGTTAGCATTATTTTAAATATTACTTATCATCTGTACAATTCTAGCATTATAATATCTCTTACTAGATAAATTATGAAGCAGTTACATTTTTTTATTTTTAGAAATAACACATTTAACTTCTCACACTATTGGTGCTACTAAAGTTACAATTTTAAGGTAAATTTTTAAAGAATAGTTTACTTGCTAAGATCAGTAAGATATGAAAATTTTCATTCTTATTCGAATGCGTGAGAATCTTTCTAATTGAGTGGTTAATTCGGAGACAATTGAGAATTTGATGTAGTCTAGTCCACATCTGAAAGCATACTTGTGAAGTTTTCTTTAAACAGTTATGTGCAATTGATTCTTGAACTATAAAACCACAGCAAAGGATACAAATATTGACGAGGAAAGATATAGAAATTCGTTGCTCTACTCACCATCTGTTCTTTTGATGTTGATGTTAATTCCAGATTGAATTTTGATAGTACCTTCATCCATTTTTACACTATTTTATACACCATAAACACTAATTAACATTATTTTGCAAGGAACGGTTATTCAAATATTGTCTAATACATTCGGTTATTGAACATAAGAACCGGTGAAAATTACAAATAAATTTCTACACCCAGATTGACAGTTATATCGAGCTAGCTACACACTTCAGACTGGAACGTTTCAAATTTGTTTCACTACAATAGTCAAATCAACCACTTTCTATTTTTTCTATATCATCATAGTAAAGAGTTTAGTATTATAACGTTTACTAAAAATTGAACAAAATATAAACATTTAAAACGTTTTAAATTAGATCGGTTAAAATACTAAATTAAAAAATCGTCGATCTGTAGATCAATGCGTCGATTTTTTTTAATGTTGCCAGAATCATTACTCGATTTCACCGTTGGAATACGGGTTTTAAATTAGGTATTATGGAATTGTATAAAATTACACACAACTCGTATTTATATAAATAACTTATTGCTATGTAAAACTTACTTTCAATCACTCTGTTAGTTACTTAACCAAAAAAATAACAAGTACGCTGTATTTATATCAATACTTTTAAAATGTACATTAAGTAAAAAACTTATCGAATAAAATATTAAAACAACATGATTTTATATAAAAATTTAAAAATATAACCACCGGAAGTGGTGACACATTTTTGAATATCTGTATATTTAAATTTTTTGTAGAGTCTGTATTACAAATGCTAATTGAGTAATTGTCATGTAAATTGTCAAATGATGATTGAACTGTAAAATCAATCAAAAATCAGCTTGTGGTCGGAATTTTTTTCAAATTTAGGAACAATACAGAAAATAACCATGGAAAGCGAATATAAACTATCTCATAAGGCTAAAAAACGTATTAAAGAAGTTAAAAGGAAAGCCCGACCAGGTATGAAGTTTATTGTATGCAATTCCATCTATATAAAACTTCCCTTAAAATCGTGCCTATTACAAGTTTAAAAGGAAAGTCTTATTGCTAAAAATTTAAGGAAGAATGTAAAAATGGCGCGAAAGTATAAGCAAAATCACGTAAGAAATTTCAATTACAATACAGACCATTTCTAGAACAATCTATTGTGGCATGTGCTGGATTTATATGACCTCGCGTATATTATGTTTAAACTAACTTTGCCGATTGCCTCCCGAAACATGACTAAACCATCAAAATCACAAATTATATGATTGTGATGTTTAATTAACATTTGGAAGACTTATGTTTTGGTTATAAAGTTTTGCCACAACTTAAATCGGTAAAACTACGACAAATTACTAATTAGGATTGGGCCATCTTTAAACAGAAACTAACCATTAAATTCTGACAAAAATAACATTGTATTTCATATAAAATATATAGTAAGATTAAAATTTTGAATGATATATTGCCTGAAGTTAACCAAAGCGGCATATATCTTGTATGTGGAATGTTGTGATTCAAAATTATAATCCTTTATTAACTCTATCTGATCTGGTGAGCAAAGTATTTAAATAGGAACCAAAAAGTTAAAAAAATTCTTAAGGAGGGTCAGAAATTATAAAGTTTTCATACAAAATATTAGTTTATTTTTAAACATTTTTCACTTAGAAAAACTAAATAAGTACAGTAAGAAAACTACTTAACATTTAGTAGTTTATTTTAATGTATATAAATTTAAACATTAGAATTTTTTTTAAATATTAAGCTTATTAATAGTAAAAAGTTTTAAATTATGTGTAATAATATATTAAGTAAATTTTTAAATAATGCAATTCGTTACAAATACAGTACATAATTATAAAATCTATTGTCTTGAATTATGTTATGTTCTTATCTTGAAGATTAAAACAAATAGCACATTTTCCTTATCAATGTAATTATTATGATTTCAGAATTAGCTGATAAACACCAATGGACCGCCTTAAAATATGCATCAAACTTTGAAGAATTCCTTAAATGTAATGACAATGTAGATAGAATAGATGTTAATGTTGTATCACCTGAGGAATTTATAGATAAATATGAAAAAATATATAAGCCTGTAGTCCTAACAAATGTTCAAACAAATTGGCGGGCCAACCACAAGTGGACACTGGAACGACTTGCCAAAAAGTATAGAAACCAAAAATTTAAATGCGGCGAAGACAATGAGGGTTATAGTGTTAAGATGAAGATGAAGTATTACATAGATTATATGCGGACAACGACTGATGATAGTCCTCTTTATATTTTTGATAGCAGTTTTGGTGAACATCCCAGACGGAAAAAGCTTTTAGATGACTACGATATACCTATATACTTTAGGGATGATTTGTTTAAGTATTGTGGGGAAGAGAGACGACCGCCGTATCGGTGGTTCGTTATGGGACCTCAGAGATCTGGAACGGGGATACATATAGACCCATTAGGAACTAGTGCTTGGAATGCTCTAGTATTTGGTCATAAAAGATGGTGCTTATTCCCCACCCAAACGCCGAGAGAACTTATAAAAGTGACCGGTGCAATAGGGGGGAAGCAAAGAGATGAAGCCATCACATGGTTCAAACTTATTTATCCTAAAACTCAGCTAGAAACTTGGCCCAAGGAGTACGAACCAGTAGGAATATATTCTTACTTAAGTGTATTATTTATTGAAGTTCAACAGAATTAATTTAGTTTTATTATTTCAGGTCGAAATTCTACAAAAGCCAGGAGAAACTGTATTTGTGCCAGGCGGATGGTGGCATGTGGTTCTTAATTTAGATGACACAGTGGCTGTTACGCAAAACTTTTGTAGCCGCACAAACTTCCCTATTGTATGGCACAAGACTGTTAGGGGTCGTCCCAAACTATCAAAGAAATGGATAAAAATGTTAGAGGCTAAGGAACCTGACTTGTATAAGGTTGCGAGTAGTATAGATGTGAGTCAGGGAACGGGAGTAGCTTCGGACAGTTCATCTAACAGCAGTTCCTCAAGTAGTGACAGTGACAGCTCCTCATCAAGTTCCAGTGAAGATGACAGTGGACAAGAAAGCATCACAGCGTCCAAAAAGAAAAGACGAAGGAAAGTATAAAAGAAAAAGAGTGATAAATAAAGTATTTTCTATCAACAGCACCAAGAAAAATATTCTAAACATAGTATATAATTTATAGTTTAAGCTGGACCTTTTTGTATTACTAGGTGTAATAATTTAATTTTGACTTGTTGGTTTTGAAGAAGTGTTTTTGTTACACTAAACATCACATGAAATATAATTTAGTATTGTATTTTATTTGTTTTATTCCATATACTCATGACAACTAAGTGTTTTTGTATACATATGTTTAAACAGTAAAAAAACATTAATTATTACTTCTGGCACTAGAGCATTCGTTCCCTTTCTCTAAACATTACATTTTTCGGTTGTTAAAAAGTAAAAAAATAATTAATAACAATTTATTTAGCTATGTTATGTAAACCGAGTTGAAACTTGGAAACCAATTTTTTATACATTTATTTTGTATGAATGCAGTATAAAGACTAAAATGCATATAACTCAAATCGCTAAATTCTCTTTTTTTGAATTCCAATCTCAGAAAATCAGCGTCAAAATATAGCGAATCTCCTGTTTAGTCCAAAATCCATTTGCCCCATTTTGAAGACCGGCATCTCCTGCTCAGTCCGCCATTAAATAAAAAAAAGAGATATTTCTTACTTTATGAATAGATAAGAAATGTTTTTAAAATTTTTAACTTTACAAATTTATTATTTAAAAAAAATAATTTAATATAAAATTATAGTGATTTTTTTAATTAATATTTTCTATGTTCATAGACAACCAAACCGCATGCACCAAATGTATTGATTGACATTAGATTAATATAATTAAGTGGCAACGTAGAAGTTGTCTTTGGTATTCAGCCTATCGGCGGAAGCCATATTTTGTTATCCTTGCCAAAGTTCCTGTGGATTTTCCATTCAAAATGTTAAAATCAGCTTCTGGTGCTTTGGTGAATGTCCTGAAAAGGTCTTTAGTGCCTGCCACAAATGTTTGTGCCGTAATTCCCTCGAGGAGGGCTCACGGAGGCCCCGTCGAGTCAGACGAAGACTTTGATAGAAGGTAACCTGTGAGAAAATTTTGACGTTATGTAACTTGTATACTAAAAAATATTTATGTTTTAAATCGTTGAAATAATTCTTCGTCATTTAATGCTTAATGGCATTCAGTGTTCTAATCCTTGTGCTTCGATAATTCTTTGATAAGTATCGAGGCCATCGTGAATTGTCTTGTTACATTTTTCGATAAGAACAAGTCAAACCAAAAAATCCTATGTAACTACATTCTCTGGTATCTGTTCATGTTTTACAAAAGATATATTTAAGAAATCACAATATTTATCAAGTATCCGTTCCAAACCTTTGCTTTTTTATTTTTCATATCTAATAAGCTTATCTTTATTTCAGATATGAAGCATTCTTCAACAGGAAAGACATTGATGGTTGGGAAATCCGCAAGGGTATGAATGACTTGTGCGGTATGGATTTGGTTCCGGACCCTAAGATCATTATTGCAGCGATGCATGCATGCAGGAGGGTGAACGACTATGCCCTTGCGGTGAGGTTCATCGAGGCGTGCAAAGACAAGTGTGGCACCAAAGTAGGAGAAATCTACCCATACATCATCCAGGAAATTAAGCCAACACTAACAGAGCTCGGCATAGAAACTCCAGAGGAACTGGGCTATGACAAGCCAGAATTAGCTTTAGAAAATGTGTTTGACTACAAATAAGGTTATCGGGTGTAAGCTGTAGAAAATTTATATAATAGTTTTGCTGTTGACTTATTTTATTTAATTGTGAGATACCAATATCAAGTATTCTAGGTCCACCATATAAAATCGGCTGGCTTGTCTAATGTATTAAACATTGGCAAAATAGCACAGTGGTTTTATTTCTGTATACATATTTATTTTGCATGAATAAACAGCTTTGTTAGTAACCAGTTTTTATGTTTAATAGTACTAAAAAAGGAATTTGATAAAGACGTACACTAAGGAACCATGTTGAAGGATAATTAGTTAATAATTAATTTTGTGTTTGAATCCATATTTGTATCAAAGAAATTTTCAGTTTTCATGTATTACACAAAAACTAAGTATTACTCATGTCTAAGACAAATACAAAGTATTACTCATGTCATAGTACATATTTTTTATTTTCATATTAAAGTACAATACACAAAGTTAATTTTTAAATATACATGAGGGCAAACAATCCAGTATATTATCACACTTGCAGATCACCATTGTGCTGCCTGCTATTGAAGTATTTTTCTTTCTTGAAAGACGTCATGTCATATGTCAGGCATTTTTAGTGCGGGAATACCGAATTAGGAAGCTGCTTTCACAAGGGTTTTTTTTTCCTTTAATTTAAGATCAGACTGCCTGCTGTTGTAATGGTGAGGGTGGTAATTCAATAATGATGGGATAAGTTGTTGAGAATACGCGGGAGTTAAACTGAGGCATTTCCTATACATCCTTATACACAAAGTAGAATATCCTACCTATCTATAATAAGTATATACAAAAACACTTTAAATACCTTAAAAAGTAAATAATAAACAGAGTTATTCTCAATGATAAACTAATGTTATATTGCTTTAGGGACATTGCAATCTATCTTAATATAAATAAATCTCTTGTCACAATGTTTGTCCTCAATGGACTCCTAAACCACTTAACCGATTATAATAAAATTCGCACCATGTGCAGTTTGATCCGACTTAAAAGATAGGGTAGCTTACATCCCGGTATTGCCCCGGGAACGGTAACTACGCGGGTAAAACCGCGGGACACAGCTAGTACTTATAATAAAACTGTAGAGGTGAATTCTGTACATTAAATATATTTCGAAAATAACTATCGGGGGGTCATTAGAGATCGACACTGATGCCGAAAATGCAATTAGTAAAATTTTTGTCTGTCTGTCTGTCTGATTGTATAACTGTTATAGAAACAAAAACTACTTCAGAGCAGGTTATAGGATACTTTTCATCACGCTACAATTAATAGGAACAGAGCAGTGAAGGAAAATGTTGGGAAAACGGGAGAAGTTGCTCCAATTTTTAAGGCGAGGCTGGTCAACGAAGTCTGGAAAATGACTGATTTTTAAGCTTCCAGACTGAAGAAATTACGTGGAATTTTCCTACACAAAAATTCATGTATACCCATAAAGAAACAAAATAACCGAACAGAATATTGAAAAATGGCATAGTAATGCTGCAGAAAAAGTCTTACAAGTCACCATAAAAATCCACTTCAAAATCCGACATCTCGTAATTTTCAATGACAATGAAATGATTTTTTTTACAAAAAGATAGTTTTGGGAAGTTTTAATAAAATCACCGAGTAGTTTTTTAATAAACAGTTCGGTAATTAAATAATAAAATAAAATGTATTAAATCGTTACGTTACGATACTGATGCCAAAAATGCAATTACTAAAAATGTCTGTTTGTCTGTCTATTTATCTGTAAACCGATGTATTTTAACAAAACCATTATGGTTAAAGTTACTGAGAAGTCATATATGACGGAAATGTTTTTTTTTTTAATTATTCATATAAAAATTATCCCAGAACAGCATTTGATATCTTTTATGGTTCACTCAAAATAATGCTTATTAACAAACTTAACTTTATTAACTATTCCATATAAAAGAATTATATACATCGGTATAGAAACAACAAACTTATATACATGCTCATAATAATAATACTAATCGTTTATTTTCAACCTTATTAGCTAGCTATTCTTAATAAGCTGTTTTACGAAAAAATTACCCAGGCTCCCAAGATAGTGCAACCGACCGCACCGTCACAAATTGTCCAGATATTTACAATTCATAAAAATAAATAAATATTTGTATAAAATTTTATTTTTAATTAATACAATTTTTTTTTGCTTAGCGCACCACCGCACACCGCATGATTTATGACGGGACTAGGGCTGCCAACTTTCTTTACACGAAATCTATACGGTACTTAATATATTAATATAAAGCTGAAGAGTTTGTGTGTTTGTTTAAACGTGCTTATCTCAGGAACTACTGGTTCGAATTGAAAAATTCTTTTTTTTTATTTGAATAGACATTTATCGAGGGAGGCTTTAAGCTATAAAACATCACGCTGTGACTAATAGGAACGGAGAAAATATGGAAAAAAACGGGGAAAATTATTCATCTTTGAGGGCTTCCGTTGTGTGCGCTGCGAAAACGGTTCAAGATACAAAAAATATGTATGAAAGAATTATTCCTCTTTAAATGTTCTAAAATAAAGTCCGCAACGGTATGTGTATTTCTTCCAAGATTGACTCACTATAACCTTTTTTATCGTAAATAAATTTGTTCTAACAAGAAAACAAAACTTAAAATATAATTCAAGCTCGTCGGCTTGAATACTATAAAATATTATTTAAAGGTTTTTAAATACTGGAAACCGAC